>JADBJO010029034.1:0-19472 GCA_016801955.1 Conus betulinus | reverse complement strand
CTTAAAACAAACAAAAATTTGGGGTACAGAAGTGGTCTACAAACAAACTACTAACTATCAACGAGACTATACAACGAATAATACGACTACTACCAAATGCAACAACAACAACAACAATATTTGTAATGTTAATGATAACCCCATAAATAATAATCAAACAAGAAGGAGGGAAAACAGCTTCTTTTTTTTAAATTATACTCTCTTGACGTCCTTCATCCATTTATTTATCTATTTATTCATTTATTTATTTATTCATGGAGTATGGACAGCAGCAGAAGGAGACTTGTACAAGTTGGTAGCTTAAGCAAATACAATGCTCATAAGATGGAACCGAAAAAAAAAAAAAAGAATTCCTGAATACAGTTGTCAGTCAGCCCAGGCAAAGGCCACCTGTATAACATCGACTAAACTGTTAAAAAAAAAAAAAAAAAAAAAAAAAAAATTAAGCCTTCAGACAAGCAGCTCTGCTGTCGACCTACATCATGTCACCCTGGTCACTCAAAGAAACGTCTGATGCACTGGTTTTGGTCTTCCACTATGTAGTATATGTGAAAAGGACAGTGACTATTAAATTTTTTTTTTTTTTAAAGTCGAAAATGCAAATGCGCGCGTACGCACACACGCACGAACACACACACACACACACACACACACACACACACACACACACACACACACACACACACACCTTTAAAGACGTATTAGTCCGTTTACGTACGTTTACGTATATGTTTTTATACGTCATTGTCTAGTTGTCTTTCATTTGATATCATCAGTCCTGTAGACGGTCTATGACCAAAACACGATGATTTCTGGTTTGGTTTTGGTTTTGTTGTTGTTTTCTTTCTTCTTTCTTCTTTTTGCTGGTGTTGTTGTTGTTGTAAATCTTTTGAGCATCCTCAAAGAAGATAGTTTTTGTATAGTCGAAAATGCAGCCCTGGGGAAAGAGATTACTGTGGTAAAATAATTCTGTAGCACCTGCGAAAGATGGACGTCACAAACAGAGACAAAGCTTCTGGATTCAAGAATTTGTAAGGAGAAACACACAGGATTCCACAAGGGGTGACAAACTCGGCTCTTACTAAATACTGCAGCAACATTTACAATCCCACGTAACTGTGTTGCACAGAATATCGACTTCACTTCAAATACTGGATACTTACTAGTGTTTACACTTAAAGCCATAGTTGTTCCTTTCTTTTAATCCTGACAACTTCAATATGACCTTCATTGATTCAGTTTGAATAGTGTATTTCTTGTCTATATGACTTTGTTTCTGCTGTTGATTATATGTGCATGCTAAAACGCCCCTTTATGGACTTTCGTCTGCTTTTTGTTTGTTTATTAAAGTACGTGCAAGAACTGCACTCTTTTTTTTTTGATTTGAATGGCAGCACACTGTATGTCTGTCTATTCCACCACCACCACCACCACCACCACCCTCTCTCTCTCTCTCTCTCTCTCTCTCTCTCTCTCTCTCTCTCTCTCTCTCTCTCTCCAGCATTTGAGTCATAGCTGGATATCCCATTTCAATAATTATCTATGCGGTGTGCGTTCATGTGTGTATCTCTTTTCTACCCTGCTGACATGTGTCGGATATATTGCACGTCAGTACATGAATTGCCATCGAAGTTCAAGAACTGATTTGTGTGTGTGCGCGCGCGCGTGCGTGCGTGCGTGCGTGCGTGTGTGTGTGTGTATGTGTGTGCGTGCGCGCGCGCGCACGCATTCCATCGCAGCAGGCAGAAAGAAGAAAATTGGAGAAGCGAGAAAAAGATTCATTTTTGATCTGAGTAGTCTCTGCACATTGGCATTTCCGTGCTTTACACCTATGTTTGTCGTCGTCGTCGTCGTCGTTGTTGTTGTAACGTCATGACTGTGACCAATAGGCCCAACTTACAAGAAAATTACTCAGGATTAATGTAAAGACTTATTTAGCCATTTTTGGATTTTTTTGTTAGAGAGAGGGAGAAAGAGGTGGGGGGGGGGAGGGGGAGGAGAGAGAGAGAGAGAGAGAGAGAGAGAGAGAGAGAGAGAGAGTATTACTACAGTACATGAGTCATACACAAATCAATCAGTCTCAGTTTCTGATGTTGTCTCAGCCTTTTCTTTTTTTTCCCATCTGCTAATCTGGCTTGCCAACTAAGTCTACATTTATTAATTTGTTTTAGCATATGATTTAAACAAAATCAAAACGTATGTGCCTTTGCAAGAGGAAAATCGAGAATAATACAATTCACTCGTGTGCAACATGACGGTTCCGATGGAAAGCTAGCACGCCATGGTAGCTTACAGTGTTTCAACTCATCTTAGTTTGATGAAAGCGTAGAGCCTGCCATTTGTATGTTTCTTCATTTCATGGTTAGATGACTTTACACTACTGAATTTCATGTTTATGCCTTTGATTGTAATCCAAATGTTTCTATCTGTTCAAAAATCGCTGTTGCGGCAAACTATGGTTTCCCGTCACGACAATTTGATTTTTGTTGTTGTTGTTGTTGGAGGGGGGGAGGGGGGGGGGGCGGAATGAGGGGAGGGAGGTGAGACGAGTAGTGTATCGGTCTTTTGTTTCTAGAGTTTCTTGTTTTTTGTTTGTTTTTTTCCCCTCTGTATTGAAGGCCCTGTTTTCAAAACAGAAGTCTACCTTGTATCACCATTCATTTATGTGGCATGCTCGGGAACGAAGGCTGAGGCATATCGAACATGACTGAAATAAAAAATATGTGTGTGTGTGCGCGCGCGCGCGCGCGCGTGCGTGCGCGCATGCGCGCGTGTGTGTTGGTGGTAGTGGCGTTTTTATATTTCGATTTCTGATGACTATTTTCCTCTTTGTCAGAATCACCAAACGGCTCTGGTCACACGATTATTGCAATTACATATCTGCATAGAATCGTTTAATTAAAGGGCTTACGTCGATTACTAGGCCCAGATTTGAACCTCTGATTTCAGTTCATATCTGAAATAGTATGGTGATAAGAAATTGTTGTAATAAAAGAGTTAGACATAGAGGAGTTGAAATCATGGGTCTTAAGCCTTATCCTACTATCGGGAGACTTTGAGCTCAGTCCTGGTCCGTCAACAAAGTAAGATATCCATGCGGAGTCTGCAATTTGGGAGTCACATGGAACATAAAGCAGTTGCCTGTGACGTTTGCAAATACATGGTATCACACCAAATGTATGTTATTAAATTCAGCTGTTTATGAAGCATTATGTAATAGTGATATGTCTTGGACCTGTTTTACCTGCGGTCTTCCAAACTTTAGTTCGAGACTTTTTGAACACTTCTATTGAAGATTGCAGTTCAGAAAGCAACCGTTTATTATTTCACCAGACCGATTCCAAAAAGAAAACTCCTTGAAATTTTGTCCTAAGTTTGCATCCACCCCTGATTCTAAAACTGATAAAATCCCTAATCATAAAGTGCAACCCAACTTCAAATCATCAAAAGAAAAAAAGACAAACTTAAATGCATAGTTGTAAACTTTCAATCACTTATCCAGAAAAAGGAAGACCTCAGTAATCTAGTCACGGAAAAAAACACATGATGTTGTAATTGGAACAGAAGCCTGGCTAGAAACTGGAACATCCAGCAGTGAGCTTTTAATGGAGAATTTTGATATTTATAGAAAGAACAGACTTGGAAAAAGAGGTGGGAGTCTTGATTGCTATTCGGAAGAACCTAGCCAGTGAGTTTTTACATCAAGGCAAAAATAGTGAAAGTTTATTTTGTAGGATTAACTTTAAGAATAAGAGACCTGTCATTGTTGGATCAGTATACAGACCTCCAGACTTAGATGAAAATGTATGTTCGTCTATTTGCAAAGACATTTCTGGCATTGTTTTTGCCCAAAAGGAAGGCAATATTACGGATTGATGGAGACTTCAATTTACCTGCTATCGACTGACGTGAAGATGCCATACTTGGTAATCAATATAATAAAAACATTAATTCTCAGGGGGGGGGGGGGGGGGGGGGTTGGGTTTTTTTTTTTGTTTTTTTTTTTGGTATACTATCAAAGACCTTGGATTAGTGCAGTCAGTTGAAATACCAGCACGTGGCAATGCATTCTTGGATTTACTTTTACCAATTGTCCAGGCGCTTTAGGCAATCAGGAATTAATTGCAGGCCTGGGTGATCATGACATAATTCTCATAGAGAGCAACTTTCAACCTTTTCGAAAAAACCCCTAGACGTACCATCAGACTCTGGAACCGAGCAGACTTACCAAAATTACGCAGGGATACTCATGATTTCAGTCGTCTTTTTTTTTTTTTTTTTTTTTTTTTTTTAGGTCTCACAGTGCTTAAGATAATGTCAATGACCTTTGAAGTGCATAAAAACTAACTTGGAATTTATTCTGGACTACAACATACTAACTAAAATAACTTCAAGCAAGAACCACCAGCCATGGATTACTACAAAAACCAAAATGTTTGTTGAGAAGGAAACATCGGGTTCTTTAAAAATTGAAACTACACACACCCTAATTCAGAAAGATTACTGATTAGGTATAAACATATTAAGAGAAGGTGTCAGAAGGAATGTAGGCTTGCCCACTCCAATTATGTTAATTCGATGATTTCAGAAGGTGATCATCAAAACAAGAAATTATGGTCTTACATAAGAAGTAAGAGACAGGACAATATTGGGATTCCAGACCTAAGAAATAATCAGAATAACCTAGTACAGGACCCTGAAGGAAAAGCAAACTTACTAAACAATCAGTTTTGTTCGGTTTTCTCAAATCCCAAGCCTCTAATTAATGTTAGACTAAAGGATGATGATAAGCTCCCTGAAATGCAAAATATCAAAGTGAGCAAAGCAGGAGTATTTAAGTTACTGACCAACATCAATGAAAATAAAACTACTGGTCCTGATGGCATTCCTGGCAAGCTCTTAAAATTATGTGCCAGTGAATTGACTGAGGTATACCAACTACTTTTCCAAGCTTCACTGGACGAGAGAGTAATACTGATGAGTGGCGAGATGCTAGCATTGTCCCTTTATTCAAAAAGGGTGACAAAACAAAAGCAGAGAACTATAGACTTGTATCTTTTACATCCATATCACCAAAATTACTTGAACATATCATATTAGTAGCATAATGGACCATCTTGACAAATATGACCTCTTAAATAACGCCAAGCATGGTTTTAGACAGCGAGGGAGTTGTGAGACTCAACTTATAACAACTCTCAATGGTTTTAATAACTGTCTTAACAACAGACAGTAAATAGATGCAATTTTATTAGACTGTTCTAAAGCCTTTGATAAGGTTGACCATGCGGGCCTGCTACTTAAATCAGAACACATCGGCATTGGCGGTTCTTTGCTAAAATGGTCTAGATCATTCCTCGTTGGGAGAAACGCAGAAAGTTATTGTGGAATGGTCGTCATCTCATTGTAAACCAGTCTTGTCAGGTGTACCACAGGGAACTGTTCTGGGGCCCTTGGGTTTTTTTTTTTTAATTTATATAAATGACATAAGTAGAACTCTCTCTCTCTCTCCTGGAACTACTATAAGGCTTTTTGCGGATGACAGCTTAGTATATAGAACAATCAGAAGCAAGAATGATACACGCATTCTGCAAGAAGATCTAAACGCTTTACAAGAGTGGGAAAGAACTTGGAAAATGGAATTTCATCCCCAGAAGTGCCAAGTGTTGCGTATATGTAATAAACGCTCACCAACTAGATCAGAATGCTCTATTCACAATACTATTCTTAAAGAAACCAATGCTGCAAAATATTTAGGCGTGATTATAGACAGTCGTCTCAAATGGAAAGAACATTACAATTTAGTATGTAAGAAAACAAACAACATCTTAGCTTTCTTATACAGGAAGATCAACGACTGCCCCAAAAGGTTAAGGACGACTGCTATAAAACACTGGTTAGACCAGTACTGGAATATGGTTGCTCAGTCTGGGATCCTTACAATCTAAAGGACATTGATAACCTCGAAAAGATTCAGAAGAGAGCAGCACGGTTCGTAACAGGGAACCATATCAGAGAGAAAGGGAATACTAGGAAGAACACGAGGAAATTAAAATGGAAACCCTAGAAGAGAGAAGAGCCTTTATTAAACTTAATACCTTCTTCAAAGGGAGAGCTAAACTGATTGATATCACAATGGAACAACTAGTATTTAATTAAAGTAGCACCAGGAGTGACTGTCAATCTTACGCCATACCTGCATCAAATATGACAGCCATTTACATTCGTTTTATCGTAGTTCCGTAAGGCTGTGGAACTCACTGCCGCGTACCATCAAGGTTGCCATAAATGCAGTCTCTTTTAAAAATCAAATTGATAAGACAATTTTGAGATCTGCATATTGATTGACTTTTCTATTTTAACTTCCCCATATATTTTATGGTTACCTAGGCCTTAACCTGGGCATTGCTTTTAACCTTTTAAATATCATGTGCGACCCCTTTGTTGCCAAATTTTGCTCCAGGGCCAACGGGCTGAGTCGCATTCCCATTTTTTTTTTAAACATGCGCGCTGGTGACCTCATTTTTTAGTGTACTCTTTAAACACATATAGCCAATCAAGACGTGAAAATATATTCATTTGGCCAACGTGACTGAGACTTTAATGGTCTTGTCAACTATAATGCGACATACCAAAATCACTAACCTAGTATTTTTTTTCTTTTTTAAGGGATTTTGTGTACAAAAATGATCTCCCTTGGCAGAATTTTTCGTGTTCGGAGTTAGGTTAAGTTCACCAACCTCGCCGGAAGTGGGACATTGGGATGTGTTTTGAAAGGAAGAACATCTAGACTTCAGAAACACATAGATCTATTCGACTCTGAATTATTTCGAAAGAAGACGGTCTGTGTTTCAAGTTATGTCACAGCATCAGTCATGGTTGGCGGGTCGAACAGTTCAAGTGCAAAAGAAACTCCAAGCGAGACGCTGCAGACGATCAAGACACTCGTTCGTCAGCTTCAGTGTGTTGGAGATAGCGCAAACTCGGGTAGCACAGTTCTTGAAAATCAAGCAATTCGTACACTTATTCACAGTGCAAAAGACTCTTTGAGTTCTGCTTTATTCTGTGCAAAAGAATTTAGCAAACCTGCAGGTACACCATCGGGCAACAAAAGTATAGATGGGTTAAGGACTGAGCCAGAACCTCGCGCATATAGTTCGATTCCTGTTGATGCACGAGAAGATCATGATGATGATGCAGATATTACGTTGGAAGATTTTGCTGATGAACCTGACTGGGATGCTGAAGACGATCATAGGAATACTTATGACAATGGGATTAGTACCTCTGTGTCTGCTGTTCGTATCAAAGATGACTGCGCGGAGTTGGATAATGCAAAACAAAAACAATCCATAGAAGTAGGGAAATTTTCAACAGGACGAAAATGATCCAAATAATGACATCGAGGCAGATGTTGTGTTGAATGACTTTGCAGCCGAGGCTGATGTTGCTGTTGATGACTTTGCAGCCGAGGCTGATGTTGCTGTTGATGACTTTGCAGCCGAGGCTGATGTTGCTGTTGATGACTTTGCAGACATTGATTTTGATGATGACTTTTCAAATGATGGCATTGTTGACGCACCAGAAAGGGGCGACACAGAGGAAGCAAGCCCTTATGCAGATCTTGTAATCACTCGCACATCCCTACCCTCTGTGTGTGTGTATGTGTGTGTGTGTGTGTGTGTGTTTTGTGCATCTATGTGCGTGTGTTAACCCGCTGACTGCGGGTGGGCCACGATCGTGGCTTTACCGCCCGACTGCGTTGGGCCATGATCGTGGCTCAGACGAGAACCGTTATACCACCACTGCTAAACATCCGGGTTGATCAGTTCACGTGACTCGCTAGATCCATTGTGCACCGGCAAGCCTTGTCGGTCAGTTATCTCGAAGTTTTTTTCATCGGTTTTGACTGAAATAATGAGTAAATCAGCGACCAAGTCGAGCAGGAGTTGCGTGGAAGTGGCACGAGTGAACAATCAGTTGCCGAAGGCTGTAGTAACGAAAGCGAAAGCAGGTGAGTGGATAAACTTTGATTATTTTGTTTGTCGAGTGATGGAACACATGCTGCGTGCAGTCATTGGTTATTTTACATTGTTGGTCCGCCACATGAAAGGGGGGGGAAGGGGGGCAGGGTACATGGTTACTTACTTACAGGAGTGATAGGCTTTGGCCTGATCAAACTAGAAGATCGTTTCAGGGTGATTGTAGGTGTTTTGAAAGCACTTTAGAGATCAATAAAAGTGGTGATTTGAAGAGAACAATTTATAACTTTGTTTGTTTATTTTTTTAGTTTGGAAACAGTGTGGGCGTGTCACGAGGTGGGCATGCCTCCAATGAAAGCTATAGCCCTGCCCCCTCCTTATATGCTAGTGATTCAGATTTTATTCTTATTTATGATTTTATGCATGACTTCATTTTTCATAGAATGAATAAGTAATGCTGGTCATTTTTTTTTCTTTCTGAAAATCAGACTAATTAGTGGAAAACTGAGTCAAGCTCTCTGTAACATCTCTCTTGCACCATTATGAAACAATGAAATGAACAGAAGACTTAGGATATATGTTTTCTGTGTGATCCAGAATCTGGAAGCACTACTGCAGAGGAGAGAGATGCTGAGAGTGAAGGAGTTGAAGAAAAGAGGAACTGTACTGCTGGCCATCCTACTCATGTGCGCTCTGGCTGGGGAATGTTCTGGATGTGACGTGGGGACTCTGCTCCAAGTGCTTTTCAACCTTCCACAGAAGACCAAGGCCCTAACTTTGTTCTGTGTCTTCCAAGGACATATTCTTCTTGTTTTCTCCAAAGTTTCAAGTGTTTTGACATTCAAGCAGGAAAACTGTGGTGTTTCAAACAAATGTGGCTGACGTTTTGGATTACCTTTTCACCAATGTTCTGGATTACACTGTGAAGAATATCTTCAGCTGCCATCAGGGTACTGTCTTGTAATTATTTTTTTCAGATTCCTCATTATCTCTAGTTTACAAAAACATATAGTTTTACCTATCTAGCTTCAAGACAAGCCTGCACAAACCCCATTTCCTTGTATATAGTGAAATTCGATTGTCCGGATGCTGAATTATAGGTACATCATTTGAGGCACAATTCATTATATATAGCTCAAGTCAAGAGAAGAATATCATCTTTCCCATGTTTCCAGCACATGTTTGTCTTCATTTTATCTCAAGTCTGAAGTGTTTAGGTAGTACAGAAGAAAAACTGTGTCTCTCCTAACATTTGACTTACTTTTCAAATAACTTTTTTCAGAAATTTTGCCTGCTTATATTTTGAGATCAGTCTCCAAGTAGGTACAACCTACAGTATTTTCAGTTATTTCACTAGATTCTACAACATCTCTAGTTTCTAAAAATGTATAGGCTTGCATATCTAGTGCAAATAATATGTATGCAGAAGAGCCAATTCTCAAGTGTGGTGTGTGACGAGTTTCCCGTCCTAGATTTTAACTACATTTCTTTAAAGCATAAATTGTTATACAGAGCACCGTGAGGGTTAATGTTGAATATCTAATGTTAGGGGAAAAAAAATAGTGAAATAAAGATTATAAACCCACACATCTAGACCATGGTGCAAGGTCTAACAGAAATGTGAGAAAAACAGGGCAATCAATGCTTGATTTCAAAGTCAGTGTAACAATTGGTGTACTTTAGGCAATGTCGTTAAGACACAGTAAGTTCATAAGTTATATAAGTGACTTGCCCCAAACTATTTGGCTGTGGCAGCAAGGTATTTTCAGACCAGGCCAAAGCGTGTTCTGCCATTGGTACTAAAAGATAAGCATGGTAAGTTACTGTCATGTGTACACAGACGAACTGAATAGACTGACTCGTTATTCATTTCAGTAGGGGAAAAAAGAAAGTTTTACATCTTGTTGAAAATAATTCATTACATGGGTATGTTATTTTCAAAAGAGAAGAATCCAAGTAAACTGGACACCACAATTGCTTAAACAATCTTAAGCATAGTAACGGACCAACGATCGAAATTCAAAGTCCGTATTATCAGTATTGTGTTAAAAGTAACTTATGGAATGTCCATTAGAACCATAACATAAAACTGAAAAAAATGATGATACATTTATGGGAAAACTTCAGTTCAATGCATGTTGAAGAGTGGAAATCCTGAATGGTGTTCTCACTTGAAAAGAAACACATGATGATGATGAGCTGATGAAGACAGGGCGACCCTGTCGAAATATTTCTGCAAGTAAGTTTTTTGATACTGAGTCCTGAACTACTTTTTCTAATTTTTTTTGTTTAATTGGAGCAGAATGTAAAATGTATTTTAGAAGAAATGTTGGAGCGTGTGACTTGCAATATGATGAAAGTCTCCAATATGATGAAAGTCTAGCTTGTTCTCAGCTGCCAGGTATTGAAGGTCACTTTGATTGAAGTGTATGATGCCATGCATGGTAAAAATTATTACCCTTGTACTTTGTGTTCTCTCTTGACTATTTCTGATTTTAATAGTAGACAGCAACATGATTTTAAGACTAAATAAAGTGCTAACTTGCATCTGTTTCAAATGTTTTATTTACTATCAGAGTTTTTAAGGAGCGAAAACAAATTAATGCTCCAAATGCTTTTAAAAATCAGTGAAATGTTTTAAAAACCCATGTTGTGTTTTGATTCAAAGAGGACAAAAGGCTTTCAGCTATAGTCTTCTTGATATTTTGATTCCAGGATTTCTGTCACTTTTTATCGGTGCACATTGTTCACCAGAGAACAGAACATATAGTCATGTATTGAACAGTTAAGCCAGCATGCAAAGTGATTGAGTTAAAGACTGATCCTAAAGATGTTTGTATTAAATGAACACACACACATGATTTCACTTTAAATGACAGCAAGATAAATCTGTTTCAGATCTAGCCTTATGCAGCATGCTGCCTAAGACCAAGCTAAGTTTAAATGAACCCTTTTTTTTTAAAAAGTATTTCTGTACATGTTGCCACACACACACAGTGAGACACCCACACACAACCACACACACACACACACACACACACACACACACACACACACACACACACTTTTCAAGACAGAGGAAAAAAACTGACCAATGAAAGGAAAGTAAAAAAAAAAAAACAGCCTTTGAATAATGCTTTAAGGTAAGAGTGAACCTATAATCAAGATTCTTGACCATACGTAACAAGGGTTTGAAAAGGGAGCAAAACTCCTGGAAATGTGGATGAACAGACATTAAACTGAAGAACACACACCCCTCACAACGCTGACCATTTAACTTGCCCCAAATGCACCATATTAGGGTTTTATGACAATTTGACCAATATCATGCAACATGACACATACATCCCAATCTATAGCGCTTGCACAAGGCACAATAATCTAATCTGTGACAGTCTGGCCAATCTTGAAACTTCTAATGGCTATGTTAACAAACAAACATACACACACACATACACACACACATGAAAATAATGGCTCAGACAATAGGTGTGACCAGGGTATTGGGTTAATGTGCAGATCAGACTCTGCTGAATCTTAAACTAGAGACGCTCTTCTTAAATTCTCTCATCTTAGTCATTAACTTACAATCCATCAGCTTTAAATCATGCACATGTGGTCTTGAAGGTCAGCAGATGTGGTGTAACATACGACTAGTTCACAGGAAGTGACACATCCTTCATGAAACTGAAACTGAGTCACAAGCTTACAAACCTATATGCTTCGTGGCCATCTGTTACTTTGATATCAAGCAGAATGTGTCCAAAGCATGCCATGAGAAAAACAGAAGCGAAATTTCTTCCTCCTCCTCCTTTTTTAAAAAGAAAAAAAAGAAAAAAATATTAGGGCTGCTTTTAAATGCAAAATGAAAAAAAGAAAGAAAAGCAAAACTTAAAATTAAAGCCATCGTGAGAGCAGGACATGAAAGATGACAGTGTTTAGATGACAGTTCTGATTTTATGATGATCATTTTCGTTAATGATGCTGTGGAGTTCCAGTTTTGTGGAGGAACTGAGTGCATAATGATATAGCTGTACTCTAGGCTTCTGGTGTGTTTTTTTTTTTTAATCCAGTGCCAAGATGACTCAGAGATGCCTATAGTCATCTGTAGCATTGGTCAGGAAATTTGAGCAATATCAGTCAGACACATCTAAAGAGTTGATACAACTCAACTTTGTTGTCCAGACATAAGACTTTGCAGGTTTAAGCCTGAATGAAGGGTTTTTAAATGTTGCAGGACTATTCTTGAGATCGCTTTAATAATCTGCAGAGGACTATTGGAGGATGTATAAGATAAAGGTGGTAAGATTTTTAAATTCATGAGTCCAATCCTCATTTGATTAAAAAAGATTGATGTCTTCGGGCATGTAAAAAAACTTCTTACAACATTCTATTAAGTAGTATAAACTACGAAAAAAAATCTCAAATATGTGATTTGTGACCAACAGGCTGCAGTTGTGCTCTTGTAAACTAATACTCATTGTAGCAGTTGTCCCAAGCCATTAGCCCAGCCCATAAAAGAAAGATCAAATCTTGGAAGGTACAGATTCAGGGAACAAATTCCTACAGAAAAGTAGATGTAACGCTACTCTCGTGTGTGTGTGTGTGTGTGTGTGTGTGTGTGTGTGTGGGTGTGTGTGTGGTGTTGTTCTTTTTCTAAACTGCAAGCTTGTTTCCATGCCCCCCCCCCCCCCCCCCCCAAACCCCAACTCCTCCCTTTTTCATTTTTTGGTATTTGTGGTGTGGTTTTTTGGTGTGGTTTTCTTTTTCTTGCCCGAATTAGATTTCTGTCCAAGGAGCTAACAAGAACGTTTTCTTCCCAAATGTCTTCACATTGTTTACGTTCAGTAAAAACGTGTGTGAATACTGATAATTTCAATTGGTTCAAGCTGCATTCCATTTGTTTTTTTATAATACTGGGGTTACATAGGGTGTTTGGAATTTACATTGTTTGGTTTTCTTGTTTTATTTCGCAGGAAGGATGTGGCAGTGTGATTCTGATGCTACTGACATTGAAGGCGCGGGGTGACCAGCAAGAAGTGAAGACTTGATGAGGGTATTTTTAAAATCTCTGATTAGACATTTGTCACTCATTGTAGTGATTCCAGACTACTAGAAGGTTTACACATTAATTTTACTCACAGGAGTGAAACAGTTAAAGGCACGGTTGTGCTGCTGACAAACCCAACAAATAACATCAGCTAGCACACACTGTTATAGAGGACCACCAGCCCAAGAGCAAGAATACGTTCATTTGTTTGGTTTCATGTACATCGAGAAAAGGTCTTACTTTGTGTTTCTGTTTTTCTTCCGGTTCCATTTCGTTTTCTTTTTTTTGTATCACCTTGTTACTTTATCATTTTTGTTTTGTTTTGTCACGAAAATAGTAATTGTCAGAGTGGCAAAATATGTGATTTACGCCTATCATCCTCTTCAACATACTCTAAAGTGTATGGATCGTTTGGTAGATGAAGTTTTGTTTGCATTTAGTAACAAAGAAAAAAATTAATTGGTTTAACATGTAGATTTGGTTCACCGTTGAAAGCTTTTCTGTCTTGTCCCCCTTTTCAGATCAGATAAAACCAGCCTCAAGATCCTAGCGATTCCATAGTGCTGAATCATATTTTGGATATTCAAAAGTTCAGAAACCGTAAGATCGTTTTTGCCTGTAAAATGGAATGTGGGAACGATTGTAGTTGATTTTTTTGACAGATTTTTTGAGTGATATTGGTAATGCTATATTGTGAAGTGGAATTGCATGTGTTGGTTTTGGTGTGTTTGATGTGATGATATCTAATTTCGCAGTTTTGTTGATTTTACTGTATTCCTCAAGAGCTGCGCGAACTAGGATTTGAACTTTTGTTTGTAGACGGTCGGTTTGTAGATTTGCACTGTCTGTTGAAGGTGTGGAAATGTTTTGAGGTTGACGAAGCTGAGGCATTGGTATTAAGGCCTTAACATGTATATAGATACATTTAATGTGGGTAAGTACAAAGTTTGTAAATGTGATTGTCCCTCCTCCTCTCCTCCTCACCCCCCCCCCCAAACAAAAAAAAAAAAAACACAAAAAAAAATCCACCACTGTTTTTTGCAATTATTGCATTTGTGATGTGCAGTTTCCAGAATTAATTTTTGAAATTACTGAAGAAGTTGCACTCTACAAATAGTAGCTTTTTTTTTTTTATTAATGAATTCTCATGTTCATTGACCTGAAAGTGGAAGCCTGAACTGGGTGAAATTAAGCTAGGAAAATATCGTTTATGTGTTGTTGTAGAGACAGTCTCAAAGATCTATTTATCATATATTATATATAATTTATATACATATATATAGAGAGGAGAGCTTATACTTTAAATCCTATTGGGTTTCTGCAAACATTTAATGGAAATTATGCTTGTTTTGTTCTGTATGACCCCCGGTTTTAAATACTTGGAGCAAATGTGTTGAGACTGTACCAGTCTAGCATTCTGTTGTTGTTTTTGTTAGCTGTTATCTATGTTACACAGACTCCATGCAACCCATGTTCGGAATGTTCACCTGGTGGGATTTTTCCGGTATTGTTAAAGAGAACCCAACATTTTCAGGTGGGTCTGGGATTTTTTTTACGGCAAGATTATACAAAAGTCTAAGAGAGATTGTTTTGAGTGTGCGTTTGATGAGCTGTGTATGGTATGGTGTTTGAGTTTCACTGCGGTGACTGGGAGGGCTGACAGCTACGATGATTGCCCTTTGGTTCAGAATGGGCTGACAGCAGATGTTTCTTTTCTCTGTGTGACGGCGATAGCTGTCCTAATAAAGTGAGTTCCTTGTGAGACAAAGTGAAGATTTTGGTCCTTTTCCAGTTCGATTATGGTGGGTTGTTGTGGTGTTTTTCCCCTTTGTGACTCCGTTACACGGTGTGTGTAGTTTTTCTCCCTCTCTTTCTCTCTCTGTCCTATTCTCTCTCTCTCTCTCTCTCCTTCTCTTCGTTCTCTATCTTTCTCTCTCTCATATTACTACCTTTAAAATTTCATTTCCAGGCTTCCGTGGGGAAAATCATAAATCGGTGGTGATGCCAGAAAGACAAACTTGTTCTATGAAACAGGTAACGTTTTCTGCACAGTAGAAGCGCTGAGTCTGTAAGGTCCCTTTTCGTGGCGAGCTACTGGGTGGTTGTCAAGCGAGGTGCCCTGCAGCCAGAAATGAAACAAAGAAACAAAGCGTTCAATTACTGGTACCGAAATAAAAGAGGACACACCAATACAGCCAAAACCTGATGTGTTTTTTAACTCATTGGTCCATGTTGGCCAATTTGAGGAGCGACTCCTAGTTCTTCTCAATTTCATGCTTGAATTGTGTTTGTCTTGCCTTGACCGAAGGGGAAGAAGACACATGAAATGGATACAAAGCAAAGCTCCACGTGAAAGTGGCAATGCTTTGACGATCAATTATCTGGTTATATAAAGCAAAAGACATTTTTTTCCACGCCTTCGAGGCCCGACAGTCAGGATAATGGCACCACGTACCAAGAGCTGAAACCAGCAAAACAACCGAAGGTTCCTACTCCCACAACACAAAAAGCTGTTACGCCATATCTTACCATGCACCCTGCAGGGCAAGAGCAAAAACAACGTGCAGTTCTCGTTTCTACTCCGGCTAGGCATGGTCATGATTCCTCTTTGACGAAAGTAAGTTCTTGAAAATGAATTGTCTCCCTTGTCGGGCTGAGCCGGGAATGCAGCTTAAAATGGATGGCCGGTGTACAAGTCAAGTTCGTAAATTTACAGCCTGCAAGGCAAATATACAGCTTTTCCTCAATAATTTCACAAACCATCGTAAAATGTGATTGAAGTGCGTGCCTAGTTTTCCCACAGTAATGTCAGCTGCAGTTGGCGAAGTGATTGCATCACAAACCCTGTGGAACATCTGGGTTTTATCCATTTCTGTCAGAGCCATTTTTTGTGGGAGTATTGTTTGCCACTTACTGGGCGCCTGTCCAGAGCCTGAATTTGCTACGGACTGGTGGGGAAGGACAGGCGAAGCGCACGGGCAAGTTGTATCCACTAATGGATGTGTCTATGGAGAGCTGAAATTTCCTGACGAACTCTACGAGATGTCTGATATTTCTGAGGCTTGGTTTTACACTAAACGAAAACCGTAATAAAGTTCGCATGTAGAAAAGCCTTGTGATGGCCATGCAGATGACCTTTTACTGGCATCACACTCTATTGAAGACCAAATTTGCAGATGAATGCGCATGGTATCTGTCAACTGTGGTTTCATTTAAAAAAGTCGGATTAGGAAGAATTTTTGTCGGGGGAATTTTTCACTGGGATTTGAGATTATTCTGGATTTCTGTTTCAGGGGGAATGGGCAACGAGGTTGGGTGCTAAAACCAGTGCCCCGCGGACACCGGAAGCGAGAACGGTTGGGAGGGCACAGCGGGGCCCTCATCGTCCCGGGTCCAGACCAAGTTTTGGGTTTGACAGACGGGTATGCAGCCAATCGACTATTAAGGTAGCCTTGACATTGCTGTTTGAAGATCCAAAGCTTTCATTTATCATCATTATTGTCTATCACACGCTGCGTGTTAGTTTGCTCGTTTGTTTTGTTTAGTTTTTTGTTTCTTTGGTTTTTGTTTTTTGTTGTAAGGCACTCTCAGTTCTGGGGGTAACAAAATTGACAGGCAAAAAACGGAATCGCTTGTAGGAGGAGACGATAATGAATTTATTTGAGTTATCATTAATGACAAAAGTGCAGTTCAGGTATTGTAATTGTGGTGTGTCTGTTCCATAAAGGTCCTGGATGTGGTGTTTGTGTGTGTGTGTGTGTGGGGGGTGTTGTGTGTTTGTGCTGTGTTTGTTGTGATAATTTTGAAGATTTGTAATTGTAAATTTAAATTGACGGGGTGGCAAAAGATTTTCTCTGTGGGAGAGGGGGAATAACAATGGTTCTTGTTACAGAATGGCGGTATCAAATGATCTCGATTGAAAATAATGCACTTTGTTCAGTTTTGAGGGGGGGAGGGTGCCAAAGAAAAAAAAGGAATTGCCACAGGGTGCAATTGTTTCAGGGTGCAAACAGGGAGTTTGTCAGCGAAGACATCTTAGTTCACTGTTGTAAGAACCCACATGTGGGATTTGTGGTCGGTCTATATCAGTGTATGCGGGGACAAGTCTAATACTTTATGGCCAGGGCTGCCAATATCCCCACGGTTCTGTCGGCACAAAAAAAAAAAAAAGCATATGCGGCCAAGCGGGCTGGACTTCGCTCAGTATTAAAAGGGTGTGTTGTGGGAGGAGAAGGGAAGGAGGAAGGAGAATAAAAGGTGGGGGGAGAGAAGGGGCGCATGGTAGGTGGGGGGGGGGGGTCGGGGGGGGGGGGGGTGCCGTATGGCATTTTGGCGGATGGGGGAGTCGCCCCTGTGCCATGAATGTGGGGGGTGGTCTATGTCAGTACCAGCGCAGTTTGTAAATACCCCATTATTTTATATACTAAAGGACAATCTGCCAATTAACCAGATGTTTGTATATTTGGCGGAAAAAACTAAGCTGATAAATGAGTACTACTTTTTAATTCGATTCTCCGAGGTATTTAACCATCGTGCTAAGAAATAAGGGTTCTGGGCTGTGCAAAGTGTGGACGGGGGTGACACAGGCGGAAACTGACACAAGTCGTAAAAGATTTACTGTTCCACCCCCAAACAAAAAGAACCAAAAACTCCAAAAAAGAACAAGGACGACACACACACCACGTTACAACTAAACACCGATGGGTTTCCGAAATCTCTTTTGGTTGTCTTCAGGCAAACAAACACACCTTCTAACAATGAAAATGAGATACTGAACAGTCACTGTCTCCTGGACATTGGGCGCAAAATGAATGTATAAACATTGAAAACGAAGAATGGAACAATCATTATCGCCTCAACATTGTGATTAAAATGGATTTGTTTGCCAGGATGGAGCATGCTGCTTGACTCAGTACAAAGGGGCGCTCAGCTGAGCTTTTCTGATTCTTTGTGATCACTTATTGTCTTTTTTTTTTTCCTTCTGGGGAGACGTTTGTTTGGTTGATTTGGTTTGCAGCAATAGATATTGATGTGTGTATCGGTATTACAGAGTAGTAGGCTCCCGCCTCCACTGCTCCCACTGCGTATCCCTTGTGACACACCCAACCATAGTGAGTATTTTCTGTATTTATTCCCAACCTGGTGTACGTTATTGAGTTCGTTGTTGTAACTCACGCCCACAATTGGCCAACTCAACGGTGCTGTTGTGTTGTAGGCGCGTTGTCTGCTGTATGGTACGCAGAATTTGCCAATATCGGTCGTCCTTCTGTGTCAGGAAATGAGTTAGTCGTTGTTAATCATCAGAATTGGCAGTCAGCGGATTTGCTTAATGGACAAGTCCATGATACATCGGTTGACTGATCCATTATTGTGGTGTTTCATGGCCACCCTGTACCAGGATGTTTAAAAAAAAAAAAAAAACAAGTTCGCTTACAGAAGGGTGGGGGAGCATCACATGTGATCGAAGTCATCCTCTCCGATTGGTTCAATGAGAAACTCCTTGTAGATGCTGTAAATGGTCTCTTTTTTCTTCTCTGAGCAGCAATGTAAGTCGGCCAGTTTTTTCCGAAATTGTTAATGACCCAATGCCAAGGGTTTGGGGGAGGGAACGGGGGGGGGGGGGGGGTATGATCCCCCATAGTGCCCCCGTTACGATCATACATGGATGCAACCACCACACTGTTTTACGAGCATCATACTGGTCATGGCAACCACCAAGTGGTTGCCAGTTTGTGTGGTCCAACAGCTTTTTTTCTTTTTTAGTAATGGTGCTAAGATGTACACTGCACCCACTACCAGTTACAGTTTGGGACCACATGTATCACTTCCGTTCCTGCCATTCTTGGCCAAAAGGTGACCTAGCGCTCCATCTGTTTATCTGTTCAGAAGTTTAATGCTCATTTGTTGTATCCTGTTGCAGCTTGTTTTGATTCCCTGTGGAAGACGGTTAGGATGCAATTAACTAGATCCGATTCAGTTATTTTGTCATAACCTGTTTCCCATGGCCACTGCATTGCCCACACGTTTTATGAACGCGTCCAAAGGCAGCTGAGGTTGATGGTAAGGACCTAAAGAGAGTGAATATGTGGTCAAGGTTCAGTTACTACTTTGCTTCTCGTTTTTTTCCTTTATAATCAGTCGGTTTGAGGAATTTTCAGGGGCCTAAGTCCCTCCAGCTGAGCTGTGTCGGTGGGATGGATAATGCTAAATCAGGGCAGCAAGCTGTAAGTTGACTCACATTTTTCTGTAAATCACCCAACTGGTCATCTGCCGCTGTGCGTACTGTAGGACATGAGATTTGGACTGCATGACATTTCGTCAAGTTGTTCTTTGGTCTTTTTGCTGGCCCATTTCATTCAGACAGATGCGTTTGTACACGCCCATTTTGGCCGTTTAATAGGGAAAAATTACCTCCGGTTAGTCGCGCTGGCCAAAACTAT
>JADBJO010029032.1:17500-19473 GCA_016801955.1 Conus betulinus | reverse complement strand
CCACCGACCTGTATACAATGGGTACATGTTTGCTGAGAATGAAATAAAAAGGGGTACGGGTCATCAGCTAAGAAAGTAATTTCTTTCCAGAAACACACACGCAAACAATTACAAGGGGAAATAATTCAAGGAAACAAACCAAGATTAACAAAAATGTTTTCACTTGCGTTTGAAACCAATCACAACACGTATTCATGTATCTAGTTTCCGTTCACAAGTTCATGTCTAGTTTTCAGTGCATAAAATATATACATTGCCAAATTTCTTAGGATCATCATGTTTTCAGATTGCATCAAATAAGCTAAACAATCGCCATGTGGGATAGGAACAGAATCTCGATGAATATTTTTCTCGCTAACATGAGTACTTTCAATATTTAAACAAGAAATTAAATTAGTTTTCTTTTTTTTTACAAAATGTACAGTTTTGCTTCTTCATTTGTATCTGTTATTATTTATAAATAGCATAACCCCAAACGCAGGCAGAGAGAGAGAGAGAGAGAGTGCACGCGCGCGCGCGCGCGTGTGTGTGTGTGTGTGTGTGTGTGTGTGTGTAGCTTAAAAATCCCATCCCAGGCGAAAGTCATTCTATCGACCATCACAACTAACCACCACCCCTTCCTTAATCTGTCATTTGTATCGGTATTTGAGGGTGATGGAGTGGATGAGGTGGGAGATGAGGGTCGGGGGATGGGGGTGGGATGGGGTGGGGTGGGGGATAGGGAGGAAGTGGGTACTGGGGAATCATCAAGGCAATCCATTCCATTTCCTTTCATTGAGCTGTTCAGCCCACTCCACCCCACCCCTCCCTCCACCCCGCCCCTTCTTCTATCACCGCTTGCATGCCCCCCTCTGCCTCTCTTTTCTCTCAATGTAGACAGACAGACAGGTAGATAAATAGATAGAGAGATTGATAGATAGACAGACAGACAAACAGACAAATAGACAGACACAGAGAGACAGATAGATAGATAGATAGATAGATAGACAGACAGATAGATAGATAGATAGATAGATAGAGAGAGAGAGAGATAGATAGGACAGATAGATAGGTTGATTGATTGATAGATAGATAGATAGATAGATAGATAGACAGACAGACAGACAGACAGACAGACAGACAGACAGACGGATGGATGGATGGATGGATGGATGGATAGATAGATAGATAGATAGATAGATAGATGGATGGATGGATATTGCTGGAATACTGTGTTCAACATTCTAACCATTGATAGTTTATCTATAAACGGAGGACATATCTGGCTTTAGAATGCAGGGGACAGGTGTTATGCAACGGACGAAAAGTGTAACCACGAATGCTCCAAACTTTAAGCTAATAATTGTTCTGTCAATACAGTCAAAACTCGAAAAAAAAAACATCTTTGAAACCATTTTACCCCCCACCTTACCAAAATGCAATTTGACCCATCCTAAGCCGTCCACATTTCAGACAAATCACTCCTGTCAAACCGATTTGACTTGAAAAATTGATAAGTAAAATTCAGATTGATTTTACGAAAGCTTTAGACGTCATCCACCCTGCTTTCAACCCTTTTAAAGAAACGTGCCATACACGGCACTGGCAAAAGTGTGGTTCGACTCTCTATTCGTGTATATTTCACAGACAACAAATACTTCAGTTACTTTGTTTAATTTTGATCAGACATCAAGTATCTCAAATCAGTGTCTCATGTGTTAAAACAAAAAAACAGGTGATACAAACACACACTTAAAATGAGTGCCTTTGGAAGATCGGCCATTGTCTCCTAGTAATAATGAAACGCTTGGTACCATTCCACTAAACCTGGGACTGAAAAAAAAAGAGCATGAAGGATACATCAAATAAACAAACCTATTCCTGGCAGTGGCCCGTCCATTGTTTCAGTTTCAAATTGATTAAACCAGGCATAATCACATATTTTCCTCTCCCAATGCAGAGGGTTTTTTTTTTAAAATCAAGATTTATGACAG
>JADBJO010029032.1:0-7500 GCA_016801955.1 Conus betulinus | reverse complement strand
ATCTGTCTGCCTATATATCTATCAGTATATATGTCAGTTTATCTATCTATCTATCCATCTATCTTTCGAGAGACTGACAGACAGACAGAGACTGAGACCAAGACAGATAGAGAGAGAGACATACAGATAGACAGGCAGGCAGACAGAGACTGAGACCAACACACACACACACACACACACACACACACACACACACACACACACACACACACACAGATACAGAGAGAGAGAGAGAGAGAGAGAGAGAGAGAGAGACAGATAGACAGACAGACAGACAGACAGACAGACACACTGACAAACAGAAACAGACCACAGCAAGCAACCCGACAACCACAGATAGCACGTGCAATGGATGTAATTGACCCACACGCACAAAAATGGAATCAATACCCGCACGCAATATAACACCGATAGCGCGCCCCAAAAAAAACATCCGGAAGAGAGAGCGAAAGCTTGAAACAAGCTTGTAGTGATATTTTTACTTTTACTTCTACATATTAACGCCTTATTCTAACATATATAGATATAATATATATATAGAGAGAGAGAGAGAGAGAGAGAGAGAGAGAGAGAGAGAGAGAGAGACAGACAGACAGACAGACATATAGATAGACAAATAGATAGCTAGAGACAGACAGACAGATAGACAGACATAGACACAGAAAGAACACCTACACTTGATACCATTTAACTCAAAGACTACAAAACAGGAAAGGTATGTTGATTCACAAATTTGTTACTGGCACTGGTTGCCCAATCATTGAGATTCCAATGTATTTCATCAGGATTTGCACATTTCTTTCTTCTCGCAATGCAGAGCTGGGTTTTTCTTTTGTTTTGTTTTGTTTTTTTGTTTGTTTGTTTGTTTTGATATAAGCTTTGAAAAAGGCTTTGTCTTCTAGCGAAACACACTCTTTGTTTCTTGAGAGAAAAAAAAACCGCTACCAGATCGTCCCCATGAAAAGCTTTTTCCTAAAATCGTAAATGTTCATTTTGTTTTAAATCGTTTTTTTTTTTTTTTTTCAGTCTAATAGTCTTCAGTTTCAAAATGCTTTATTTAGATCATCCATCACATATTAAGATGAACGAAACTCCTTGCTATTTACGAAAGAAAACGAATGGGAAAAAAAAAAACACCTTTCCAAAGATTTTATCACAGATATCTTATTGAACGTCTGCGTACAGCCGACACATCTTAATGTCTTCTACTTGCAGTATAATGCCAATATAAGTATACTTACATCTCTCTCTCTCCTCTCTCTCTCTCTCTCTCTCTCTCTCTCTCTCTCTCTCTCTCTCTCCCTCCCTCCCTCCCTCGCTCCCTTCCCCATCTCTCTCTCTCACTCACTCTCTCTCTCTCTCTGTCTGTCTCTGTCTCTGTCTCTCTCTCTCTCTCTCTCTCTCTCTCTCTCTCTCTCTCTCTCTCTCTCTCTCTCTCTCCCCACTCGTGTCGAAGTAAACCGAGATTGTTCAGCATAAAAAGTTGTGAGCCCTCTATTTCCTTATTGATGGCCTTCCAGACAGAAGTCAGCTTCATCTAGTGAAACACAACTCTACCACTTTGACTACGTTGTCTCCCCACCCTTGGAGGAGTGCTCTGTGTCAACTGCCCCCAGACTTTTTCCTGAGGAATCTGCAAGACTGTGCGGGACTCCCTGACACAGGACATCCACTGATTGCAACAGACATTTCCATACACTGTGCACACTATTTAGGACTCCCAGACACAGGACATCCACTGATTGCAACAGACATTTCCATACACTGTGTAGCACTCCCTGACATAGGACATCCACTGATTGCAAGACATTTCCATACACTGTGCAGCACTCCCTGTCATAGGACATCCACTGATTGCAAGACATTTCCATACACTGTGCAGCACTCCCTGACATAGGACATCCACTGATTGCAACAGACATTTCCATACACTGTGCAGGACTGGCATAGGACATCCACTGATTGGAACAGACATTTCCATACACTGTGTAGCACTCCCTGACATAGGACATCCACTGATTGCAACAGACATTTCCATACACTGTGTAGCACTCCCTGTCATAGGACATCCACTGATTGCAAACAGACATTTCCATACACTGTGTAGCACTCCCTGAAATAGGACATCCACTGATTGCAAGACATTTCCATACACTGTGCAGCACTCCCTGTCATAGGACATCCACTGATTGCAAACAGACAGTTTCCATACACTGTGCAGCACTCCCTGTCATAGGACATCCACTGATTGCAAGACTTTCCATACACTGTGTAGCACTCCCTGACATAGGACATCCACTGATTGCAAGACATTTCCATACACTGTGCGGGACTCCCTGAATATAGGACATCCACTGATTGCAACAGACATTTCCATACACTGTGCGGGACTCCCTGACACAGGACATACAGTGATTGCAAGACATTTCCATACACTGTGCGGGACTCCCTGACATAGGATACCCACTGATTGCAAGACATTTCCATACACTGTGCAGCACTCCCTGACATAGGACATTCACTGATTGCAAGACATTTCCATACACTGTGCGGGACTCCCTGACATAGGATACCCACTGATTGCAACAGACATTTCCATACACTGTGCAGCACTCCCTGACACAGGACATCCACTGATTGCAACAGACATTTCCATAGACTGTGCAGGACTGACATAGGACATCCACTGATTGCAACAGACATTTCCATACACTGTGCAGGACTGACATAGGGACATCCACTGATTGCAACAGACATTTCCATACACTGTGCAGCACTCCCTGTCATAGGACATCCCACTGATTGCAACAGACATCTCCATACACTGTGCAGGACTGACATAGGACATCCACTGATTGCAACAGAGACATTTCCATACACTGTGCAGGACTGACATAGGACATCCACTGATTGCAACAGACATTTCCATACACTGTGCGGGACTCCCTGACATAGGCCATCCACTGATTGCAAGACATTTCCATACACTGTACGGGACTCCCTGACATAGGACATCCACTGATTGCAACAGACATTTCCATACACTGTGCGGCACTCCCTGACATAGGACATCCACTGATTGCAAGACATTTCCATACACTGTGCGGGACTCCCTGACATAGGATACCCACTGACTGCAACAGACATTTCCATACACTGTGCGGGACTTCCTGACACAGGACATCCACTGATTGCAACAGACATTTCCATACACCGTGTCGCACTCCCTGACATAGGACATCAACTGATTGCAACAGACATTTCCATACACTGTGTAGCACTCCCTGAAATAGGACATCCACTGATTGCAAGACATTTCCATACACTGTGTAGCACTCCCTGTCATAGGACATCCACTGATTGCAACAGACATTTCCATACACTGTGCGGGACTTACATAGGACATCCACTGATTGCAACAGACATTTCTATACACTGTGCAGGACTGACATAGGACATCCACTGATTGCAACAGACATTTCCATACACTGTGCAGCACTCCCTGTCATAGGACATCCACTGATTGCAACAGACATTTCCATACACTGTGCAGGACTGACATAGGACATCCACTGATTGCAACAGACATTTCCATACACTGTGTAGCACTCCCTGTCATAGGACATCCACTGATTGCAAGACATT
This sequence comes from Conus betulinus, assembly GCA_016801955.1. Classification (NCBI taxonomy): domain Eukaryota; kingdom Metazoa; phylum Mollusca; class Gastropoda; order Neogastropoda; family Conidae; genus Conus; species Conus betulinus. The sequence continues at coordinate 3,855 of JADBJO010029032.1, read as the reverse complement.
CCATACACTGTGCAGCACTCCCTGACATAGGATACCCACTAACTGCAACAGACATTTCCATACACTGTGCAGGACTGACACAGGACATCCACTGATTGCAACAGACATTTTCATACACTGTGCAGCACTCTCTGACATAGGACATCCACTGACTGCAACAGGACATTTCCATACACTGTGTAGCACTCCCTGACATAGGACATCCACTGACTGCAACAGACATTTCCATACACTGTGCAGCACTCCCTGACATAGGACATCCACTGATTGCAACAGACATTTCCATACACTGTGCAGCACTTACATAGGACACCCACTGATTGCAAGAATTTCCATACACTGTGCAGCACTGACATAGGACATCCGCTGATTGCAAGACATTTCCATATACTGTGCAGCACTCCCTGACATGGGACATCCACTGACTGCAACAGACATTTCATACACTGTGTAGCACTCCCTGACATAGGACATCCACTGACTGCAACAGACATTTCCATACACTGTGCAGCACTCCCTGACATAGGACATCCACTGATTGCAACAGACATTTCCATACACTGTGCAGCACTTACATAGGACACCCACTGATTGCAAGACATTTCCATACACTGTGCAGCACTGACATAGGACATCCGCTGATTGCAAGACATTTCCATACACTGTGCAGCACTCCCTGACACAGGACATCCACTGATTGCAACAGACATTTCCATACAGTTACAGAAGTTGGTGACCCCACTCTCCCCCGTCCCTCCCTACGTATACGATAAGGGGGATTATAAGGGAAGGGGGGTGGGGGGGGTGGGCACGGTTCGGGGGGGTTTGGGTGGGAGGTGGGGGGGTGGTGTTGGGGGTGTGGGGGGGTGTGGGGGGGGGGTGGTCGTGGTGTGGGGGGCGGTGGGGGTGGGGGGGGGGGGGGCGTGGCGGGGTGGGGTTGTGGGGGGGGGGAGTGGGGGGGGGGGGGTGGGGGTGTGGGGGGGGGGGTGTTGGTGCGTGGTTGGGGGGGTGGGGCGGTGGGGGGGTGGGGAAGAGGGGGTGGGGGGTGTGGGGTGGGGGAGAGAGAGAGGAAACCAAAAAAAGAGGTGGCGATAGTAAGGGGGAGAGAGAGATGAGAGAAGAGAGGAGAGCGAAGGAGAAAAGAGGGTGGGGAGAGAGAGGAGCCTGGGGAGCGAGAAGGGAGAGCGAAGGCGCCGGAGAATGGTTTGGTGGGGAGACGCCGGAGGAAGAGGGAGAGAGAGAGGGGAGAGCAGAGACGCGGAGCAAGGGAGAGAGGAGAAAGGTGGCAGAAGAGAGAAGGAGAGGAAAGGAGAGGGAGACGAGAGTGAGAAGGGAGAAGAGGGGAGCCGGTGAGAAAGAGGGAAGGGCGGCGAAGGGGAGAAGGAGAAGGTGGAGGAGGAAAGCTAGTAGGGAAGGGAGGAGAAGGTGTGGGGGCGCGGAGAGGAAGGAAGGAGAGGAGGAAAGGGAGAAAGGGAGGAAGAAAAGGAGAGAGGGAAAGGAAGGGGAAAGGAGAGGAAGGATTGGGGAGAAGAAGGAAAGGAAGGGAGAAGGGAGAGGGGAAGGGAAGAAGACAGAAGGAAGAAGGGAGAAGGTGAGAGAGGAGAAGGAAGACGTAGGGAGAAAGGGACGGAGGAAGGAGCAGAGAAAGAGAGAAGTTGAGGCCGGAGGAGAAGGAAGGAGAAGGTCGAGAGGAGAAGGTTGGGAAGTGTTTAGAAGAGAGAAGGGAAGAGAGAGGGAAGAGAAGAAGAAGGAGACGGAAGGTTGAGGAAGATAGAGGGGGGAGGAAGGGAGGGAAGAGATAGGAGAGAGAGGAAGGTGGAGGAAGGGGGAGGGAGAAGAATGGAAGGTAGGGGGAGTGGAACGGGAGAGAGGAGAGGAAGGGGAGGGAGAGGGGTAGAAGAAGTTGCCCCCCGAAGAAGGGAGAAGGCGGGGGATGGTGGTGAGATAGGGTGATAATGCGAAGGGGCTGAAGCAAGAGTGAAGGAGAGAAGGAAAGGAAGGAGGGGGTGTCAAAGAGACACCGAGAAACAAGAATGAGTCAGGTCCATCAAACATGTAGTGAAAACCCATCTCTTTCTCACCCAATTTCAGCACCATAAACCTTTTCATAATTCTATTCACCAGAAAATTATGGACGATCATATAAAGGAGTTCTTGAAAACCTGGTAATAGACGCAAGACTATAACAAATGTAGAAACACAAACCTTTATATAGACAATGACTTGTACCTCTCACACTTTCGTTTGTTTAATTCTACTACCTTTACGCTGGCTGCTTTGGGGGGTGCTGTTGAATTCCTTTCTGAACCCTAGGTGCTGAGACAACACCACAGTATTATGGACTGTGGTTGTCTCTATTTGACGCCAGGAGTGCAGACAAACACCGGCCGTGTCTCCCTGACAAGTTCCGATACTGTAGCGAAAGGCCTAGGAGCAGACAATACAAATAGATCTGCATTCGAGAGGGATTATGCTGGTTCCCTCAAGCAGCTAGTGAAGAGTTTCATATTTATATTACATTTTCTTAATTTTCATGTTTACCATTTTTAACCCAAAAATTAAAACAAAAAATAAAAAAAAAAAAAAAAAACCCCACGCCCACCCACCACCAAAGTCCAAATCTTTGCCAAGAACATTAAAGTCATGACAAAGTTTTGGCCTGCACTTGTTTTTCCCCACTATGTACATTGTTCGTCTTTGTAATTTGTGTCTGGACTTTATTCCAGTTGAAACGACTGTGCCAGTGTTAAATAAAGAATTATTCTGTGATCGGTTTCTTATGAGAGCAAAGAGGTTATCCTACTGTTCGTTGGTTTACTGTTTCCCCTGCCTATTTCGTTTCTCAGTGACAATTTAAACCTACTGCTGTCCCGTGTTTTTGAAGACCTACTTTGTTTTCGTTTGGCAACCAAAGCATCACAGACCGGGTGAGGGCCAGGGTCAATGCCGATGAGAGGAGTAGGTGTTAGAACATTTTTCACGCAATATGAAATTCTCTGCTTAGCTTTCATTTTACAGGCTACAGATGGGTGTAATTACTTCCACATTTAGTTTCCCCCCTTTTTTTTTTTTATACCCAAATCGTTTCCGGTTCAACCTAGATAATTTCAAATTTTAATATGTCAGGTGAACCTTGCTGCCAACGCTTTTTGCCCAATGCAAATGACACCTACAACCTAGGACAGCACTAAGTAGCAAAACGCACAGAAAATTTGTGCTTACGTTTCCTTTCATTAAATCAATTAAGAAGCCATTTAAGAAAACAGGTCTAATGCACCCATTGTCAAGCAGGATGGGCGATTCATGATGCAGATGATGATGCTGGATCGTGTGTGTGTGGGTGTTGTGTGGGTGGGGTTGTGTGTGTGTGCGCGAGACAGCGCATGCAGCGTGAGGGACAGTGTGTGGTGTGTGTGTGTGTGTGAGTCAGGGAGGTGGTGTATGTTCAGTTATATTGGGTATTTAATAGCTCCTATCCTGGTCAAAGAACCAAGCTCATAAGCGCTTACAAAAACACACATAGCCGTACATCATCAAACGGGCGAGAACTGGACCCAGGTAGACACCGCCCCACCCCCCCAGGCGAAGAGGAGCCCGGACTGGCGCGACATTCAGGGGGTTCATTCGTAGAAGACCTATTCAAATATCAGTCACTCAGTTCATTATCTCATTTATTCTCCAGTTTACTCCGGATAGGATGCATGCGATGTTTATACGTGTCCTCACATTTCCACGCGGATACACGATGGAACACGTGATCCAGTAAGTGACCAATTTGTTGTGCTTGTAAAGAAATACCAGATGGCATATGCACTTTTGACCCTTACATCAATTTTTGCCAGGGCAGCGGGAAAA
>JADBJO010029031.1:12500-15000 GCA_016801955.1 Conus betulinus | reverse complement strand
TTGTTGACTCTGGTCTTTACTCAATGCACAAAAGACACGGTAGACCGAGCGATATGTTGATGCCAGAACAAAGGCTATAATCAATACACTGCCCTTATTCCCCAGCGTTGATCCATAAGAAGAAAGTCCAGTGCCCCCCTCCTTACACCCTTCCCCCTTCTTATTCCCCCCTCGTTCCTTCCCCCTCCCTACCTCTCCATTATACAGTTACGTAATCATCTAGAAAACCTGAGGAATTCTGGGAAAAGAGAAACAGGAAGGTGGAAGAGAATTGGATGAAGAGTGGAGGGATCATGCGTGTGTGTGTGAGAGAGAGAGAGAGAGAGAGAGAGAGAGAGAGAGAGAGAGAGACAGACAGACAACAGACAGACAGACAGACAGACAGAGAAAAACAGAGAGAGAGAGAGAGAGAGAGAAGAGAAACAGAAAACAGACACAGACAGACAGACAGAGAGAAGAGAGAGAGAGAGAGAGAGAGAGAGAGAGAGAGAGATGATAACGACGATGAAATTAAATGAAACTCATTGAGCATGGGAGAAAGTCCTCCTGAAGCGGTGAGCTGAAGGGAAAGTGGATAGCGGGGATAAACATTCAATCAATGGCATGTCACTAAAAAGATAACTGCATAGATCAATACATACTTTAATAAGTGAGAAGAAAACCACAGAGACGAAGATAGAGACAGACAGAGAAAACTCTTTCTTTAAAATCAGCTATCACTAAACCCACCGACCAAAAAGGCGTCCCCATCAGAATTTCTGTCACGTGGTTAATGGATCTGCTCCACATTGCAAACGAACGCGTGAGTAAATTCAAATTCAAGAAAAAAAAAAAAAACAAAAGAAAAAAAGAAAACGCAAATTCTGGACAAAAATGAATCGATCTGTTTGTCAGATTCTCAACTGTCGTTTGAAAATCGCAGGAACCCTTACCAACATGCCTTCCAGCTCGCCATCATCACACACCTCCCCCCTGTCTCCACCACACATTCACCTCCTCCCCCCAACGACTTATCTGTCCCTGCCCAGTCCCCTCTCTTCTACTCCATAGATATCGTTACGAAAAGGACCCGAGTCTTTGTGCGTAGCAGTTTAACGTCCCTGAACGAAAAATGTCACTTCATAGTGCCGTAGCCAACTTTCGCATCGTTCAGCTTTTAAAATGTTTTCAGATTCATGCAGAAAGCACAAATACGTGCGCCCTCGCGCGTGTACACACACACACACACACACACACACACACCCACACACGCACGCACGCACGCACGCACGCACACACCACACACACACACGCGCGCGCGCGCGCGCGCGCGCGTACGCACGTACGCACACAGGCACGTACGCACGCACGAAAGAAATGCAATATGGGATTGTACGTTAACGATCGTTTTCGATCTGGTCAAGTCTCTTTCATTTATTAGTAATAGGTCAACTGTAACGAGAGCGAAGGTTTTATCATTACGCTTTTGTATCGCCGGCAACGTGGTTCCCTCCCTTTTCTTGTCTCCTAACGACAGATCGCTAATCTCCCTTTGTGTTTAAAGACCTCTCATCCTCCCTAACGCTATACAGGCACCATTTCCCATTCGTCTTCTAATCTTGTCTCTCTTAGATTGTTGTTGTTGTTTGTTGTTGTTGTTTTTACAGATCCAAAGTACATTGAAATCAGCGGTGAATTCATTCCAGCAGATGGCTACGGTAGGTAAAAGTTTCATTTCCCTATGTCAGACACTATTCTGTTTGTTGTTTTTGATAATCACATCTTGTCTAGAAAGCATTAGATATGCCAGTGCAAGCTATTAGAAAGCAATCCACTTGTGCCAACCATGTCGACAGTAACTAATTATTGCTGCGGGTCAGGAGCCTGGCACATAAATACTCCTGACCTCTCTCTCCTCTCTCTCTCTCTCTCTCTCTCTCTCTCTCCTCTCTCTCTCTCTCTCTCTCTCTGCTTTGTTTTCCCCTTTCAGTACTGTCGTCTATTTTTGTCTTCCCGTCTTCAGGGACCATTTTCCTGTTTTCATTCTGGAAACACTTTTATCTCTTTTTTTTTCTCATAACAATTCGTGATATGCGCTTGCTGTCTTTGTTGAAATCTAGCGACCAGGAAATGAAAAGTATACACGCTGCCCCAGGTGTCTATTAGCCCATAGGCCTTGTGTGTGTGTGTGTGTGTATGTGTGGGTGCGTGTGTGTGTGTGTGTGTGTGTGTGTGTGTGTGTGTGTGTGTGTGTGTGTGTGTGTGTGTGTGAGTTGTGTGTGTGTTGTCTGTGTGTGTGTGTATGTGTGTGTGCGTGTGTGTGTTGTGTGTGTGGGTGTGTGTGTGTGGTGTGTGTGTGTGTGTGCGTGCGAGCGGCTGTTGTGTGTGTGTGTGTGTGTGTGTGTGTGTGTGTGTGTGTGTGTGTGTGTGTGTGTGTGTGTGTGTGTGTGTGTGTGTGTTCGCGTGCCTGCGTGGGCGCGTGCGCGCCTGTGTGTGTGTGTGGGGGGGGGGGGGGGGGGAT
>JADBJO010029031.1:2500-7500 GCA_016801955.1 Conus betulinus | reverse complement strand
TGTTTGGTCTCTAACAGAGGATAGGTGAAATACAAGCACAATTAATGATAACAATCCTCCTCCTCCTCCTCCCCTCCTCCTCCTCCTCCTCCTCCTCCTCCTCCTCCTCCTCCTCCTCCTCCCCCTCCTCCTCCTCCTCCCCCCCTCCTCCTCCTCCTCATCATCATCATAAATAATCATAACAAAAATTATGATGATTATGATAACTATAGCAGCAACAACAACAACAATAGTGTTATAATGGTACTGAGAAGAAGAAGAAGAAGAAGAAGAAGAAGAGAAGAAGAAGAAGAAGTGCAAGAGATAAACTCACCTAACACGTGGAGATAAGCACAGCCATGAAGATATTAACGGTAGTTAGTGGCCTGCTGTTGTCGCTGCAGTTGGCAGTACTAGCACACACACACACAGTCGTCTGTCTCAGTCTGTGTCGCCTGCATACATTGACGGCCAATCTGTTGCCGTCACCGAATAAAAGAATTAAAAAAAATGAAAGAGAGGGGGGGGGGGGGGGGAAATGTAGGAAAGGTTGGAAGAGGAGACGAGATGTGTGTGTGTGTGTGTGTGTGTGTGTGTGTGTGTGTGTGTGTGTGTAATGGGGCGGGGTTAACAACGTGTCTAGTGTATGTAGGTCGCGTTTGACGGACAGGAGAAAAAGTGAATATATGAAAGAAGAGGAAGTATGAAGAAGAGAGCAAAGGACGGGGAGACGGTTTGAGGGCTGTGGGGAAGAGGGAAAGGGAGAAGGGGAGAGTGGACGAGGAGGTGGTCTGTTGTCACAGCGCAGAAAGAAACGTTGAATAGATAAACACTTTGTGACGAGACGTGACGAGGTGAGATGAGAGAGAGAGAGAGAGAGAGAGAGAGAGAGAGAGAGAGAGAGAGAGAGAGAGAGAGAGAGAGAGAGAGAGAGAGAGAGAGGAGTTCAGTATGCGTTCGTGTGTGCATGTGAGTGTGCGTGTGTGCATGCGTGAGCTTGCGAGCGCGCACACCCTGTGTGTGTGTGTGTGTGTGTGTGTGTGTGTGTGGTGTGTGTGTGTGTGTGTGTGTGTGTACGCACGCGTGGGTTGCCGGCGACACCACAGAAGTACGGTTATAAATCTCCGTTAGATATGATAGATGGACAAACACAACCCTAAGACCAAAGTCAGCGTACTGTGTAATAATCGTATGAAACGGCTCCGTTCACTAGACAGAACCTAATGGCTCTGGGGTGTCGTCCTGTTGTGGACCAGTACCTTCAAGGCCTAGTGCTATTAGGGGCCAGGTCTGTAAGAGTCCAACTCCAGTTACACCCGGTACTGTTGTTGGGGCCAAATTCCTCCGGGGCAAGTTCCAACAGGGTCCAGCGCGCCACTAGGGCCTAAAAACCACTACAGCTCAGCATAGATGAGTAACACTAGAAGGGGGGGGGGGTGCAGAGAGAGAGAGGGAGAGAGGAGAGAGAGAGAGAGAGAGAGAGAGAGAGAGAGAGACAGACAGAACACACACACACACACACACACACACACCACACACACACACACACACACACACACACACACAGAGGCAGGCAGGCAGACAGACAGACAGAGACTGAGACAGACAGGCAGAGTGAAAAAAAAAAAGAAAACAGATCAGTGCAAAGTAAGCAGGCGAGAGACAGAGACTGATCAGGAGAGCGAAGAGGTCGGTGGAGAGAGGAGAGGAGACAGACAGACAGACAGACAGACAGAAACAAACAGACAGACAGGTAGGCAGAGATTAGAGGACAGACAAACACACAGACAGACAGAGACAAACAGACAGACAGACAGACAGACAGAGAGAGAGAGTGTTGGTAACAAAGAGACAGACACAGACATTCTCTTCCTCTGCTGTCTCTGTCTTTCCTTTGCCTACTCACTCTCTCCGACACTGGCCCCCTTCCCCACCCCACCCCACCCCCCCCCTCTCCATCAATCTTTCTTTATTCATCTCTCGTGTTCTGCCTCTCCAGCACAGTATATGAGATTAAGTCAATCAGTCCATGAAAATGTACCGCGCCCTGACAGTATCAGGCCCAATTTTGTAATGGGTCCTGATGGGACTGGGCCCTAATGGGACGGGCACCTTAATGGGACGGGCACCTTAATGGGACGGGCATCTAATGGGACGGGCATCTAATGCAGCGACTGTGATTTATGTTGCTTTTGCTGCGCGCGGCACTGAGACGCACCTGAATCTTTACTCTGTGTTTGTACTCCTTGTTCTTATTTTACCATTATAGCTGTTACTAGCGGCTATAACGGCCCATCACGCTTTTTCTTCTTTATGGAATATCTCATGCGCATTCAAGATAAACTGGGAGTACGTTTATATGGTTTGCATCTTGTTTTATTGATTACGCTAGGTCCTAATACCACTAAGAACAAGACAGGCCCAATTAGAACGGGAACTCGATAACACTGGGCGATGGCTCATAACGCTTTTTTCTTCTTTATAGAATGTCTCAGAAAGTACTTGTCCGATCTTTCTGAAAATGTGTAGATATGTTCATTATGGGTCACGGATGATGCCCGATGTTTTATTTTACCGTTTATAGCCGTTACTAACAGTTATAATGGCCCATAACGCTTTTTTTTCTATATGGAAAATCTCAGAAAGCACTTGGCCGATCTTTCTGAAATTTGGACGTATGTTCATTATGGATCACGGATGATGGCCGATTTTACCAGAATAGCTGCTACTAACAGCTATAACGGCCCAAAACGGTTTTTTCCTCTTTATGGAATATCTCATGCGTATTCAAGATAAACTGGGAGTACGTTTATATGCTTTGCATCTTGTTCATTTGAGCACACTAGGTCCTAATACCCCTAAGAACAAGATAGGCCCAGTTAGAACAGGAACTAGGCAGCACTGGGCGATGGCAGCACCTCCCGTTTACATACGCTGTTAGAGAGAGGCGTTAAACATTTAACGTCCACTGCTTTTCCACCCCCGCCTACTGCCCAATTGGGCCCAGTGCCAGTGAGGCTTTAAATCAACTACGGCTCAGCGCAACGTCTGGTCCCTTTCTGACTAGAGAGAGAGGGAGGGGCAGAGAGAGAGAGAGAGAGAGAGGAGAGAGAGAGAGAGAGAGAGAGAGAGAGAGAGAGACGAGAGAGAGAGAGAGAGAGAGAGAGAGAGGGAGGGGCAGAGAGAGAAAGAGAGAGAGAGAGTGAGTGAGAGAGAGAGTGAGAGAGAGAGAGAGACGAGAGAGAGAGAGAGAGAGAGAGAGAGAGAGAGAGAGAGAGAGACAGACAGACAGAGGACAGAGAGAGAGATTCATTTTCAGGCAGCCAAAGAAGAGAAAAGTAATAGTCTCTCTCCGTCTCCCCTTCTTTCTTTCCTTTGCCTCCCCCCCCCCCCCCCCCCCCACTCCCCCACCCCACTCCCCACCCCCCCCCCCCCCCCCCCCCCCCCTTCCCTCCCATCCCTACCTCACCCCAACATTTTTCTTCTCCATCAATCTTGATTCATTTCCCCTTTTCTAACTCTCCTGCTCAATATATGAAGAGATGAACTCAATCAGCCCATGACAATGTTCCGGGCGCTGGTGGTACCAGACCCAGTTTGTAACGGGGTCCTAATGGGGCTGGGGCCCCTAATGGAATGGCTGTGATTTAGGTTGCTTTTGCTGCATCCCGGCACTGAGACGTACCTGAATCACTTTTTTTTTTATAAATTGATTACACTACGACCACTAAGAACCAGATGGGCTCTATTAGAACTGTTCCTTAATAGTACAGGGCTGAAGCAGCAAATCCCGTGTCCACACCCTGAGAGCGAAGCGTTTAACATTTAATTAATGCCCATACTTTTCTACCCCCTTCTTAGTCGTGACAAACAGTAACAAACAGTAGGGGGTGACACGCTGTTAGCACATTTTTTATCTCCCTTAATCCTTGTGGGATCGCAAAAATCAGTTCACAGGTGTTCAAAGTATAAGAACAGTACCGCTGGTAGAGCACCGGACTCGTGATTATGGAGATCCTGGGGCTACGAATTCGAATCTACGCCAGGCCGTTTCAGTACAGAGGGAAGAGGTGGGGATGGAGGGTGGGGGAAATGTAGGTTTCTTCGGAAAACTGATATTGGAGCTGACTCCATTTTTTTTTTTTTTTCCGAAAAAGGGCTTTGAATTGACTATAAATTGAGATTCCGTGTGTAAACGCACGCATATTTTGTGCGCACGCATATTTTTTGCGCGCACGCAAAATCCCACGCCTAACTTTCGGAAAAGGCCAGTATGCACATAGCATGCATCCTACGTGGGGAAAAAAAAATAAAAGTATGATTGAAGTTTGAGTGACTGGTTCTATAGTTGAAACTGGAAGACATTGAATGTAATGCCAGTAAGCAGCTCTTCAGGCGGCTCTACCAGGTAGGCCGCCCATTGCGTAAACGAAACGTTGGCTATAAAGCCCCTAGAGCTTGGTCTGCAACCGAGTATAGACGCGAAAGAAATGCTCTACCACTACTACTACTACTACTACTACTACTACTACTACTACTGACGATGAAAATAATGATGATGATGATGATGATGATGATGATGGTGATGATGATGATGATGATGATGATGATGATGACGACAACAACGACAACGACAACGACAACGACAACGACAACAACAACAATCGTCATCATCATTATCATCATCACCATCACATTGTTTTATATTATTATTATTGTTATCATTATTATTATTATTATTATTATCATTATTATTATCAATATTATTATTATTATCATCGTTATTATTATTATCATTATCATTATTACTCTGCTGATTTCTCTATAACTGCCTTTTCTTTTTCATATCTATTTTTTTTTTTCTTTTTGCATTTTTTCTTTTTTTTTTTTTTTTTTTTTTTTTTTTTTTTTTTTTTTTTTTTTTTTTTTTTTTTTTTTTTTTTTTTTTTTTTTTTTTTTTTTTTTTTTTTTTTTTTGTTTCCTTGAGTTGCCGCTTAATTTTGATATTTTGTCTATATGTG
>JADBJO010029030.1:0-12500 GCA_016801955.1 Conus betulinus | reverse complement strand
ACACACACACACACACACACACACTACATCATACTAACCCCCCCCCCCCACACACACACACACACATACACACATATGCGCGCGCGCGCGCGCATACATACATACACACACATGTGAATGGATAGCGTAGGGTTTAAGGGTAGGTTTTCGTGTAGTGAGTGTACGGGAGGGATATACATATTCCACGTACGCATACACGCAGAGAGAGACTGTGAGAGAGAGGGTAGAGAGATAAGAGAGAGAGATAAGGGGGGAGAGAGGGAGAGAGAGAGAGAGGAGAGAGAGAGAGAGAGAGAGAGAGATAGAGAGAGAGACGAGAGAGAGAGAGGTGGGGGGGGGGGGGGGGAGAGACAGACAGACAGAGACAGAGAGCCCATACTGAAGGGGTGATACCCCGCAATACATAACACAAAAAGGATTCTCAGTCAAGAAAACGGAAAGAAAAAATCAATCACACACACACACACATTGTTGTGAATGATACTGTTCGTATTCGCTTTGGAGCTCCATGTATGTAGATAGCAAGATCGAAGAGGACATCTTCATTTCTTGTTGCTAACAGTAAGTTGACTCCAAAACTTACAGGGGTCACAATAATACGTTGCCTTCATGAATTTAACTCTAAGGTCACCGAGTGCAGGACAGCGAAGTTAAAAAAAAAAAAAGTAAAAAATGTATTTCATCTTCAGATCTTTTGCGTGATTACGCAAGCGACACATCAGTTCGTTATCTTTCAGAGCACTGTATCTAAACCGATGGCAAGGAATGTCCGAGACACCCAATCTGAACTTACTCAGTGGACTCTTAAATAACAGCTGTTCATATTCATTTTTAATATATGGTTAAATCACACGTTTTAAAAAGAAGTCTGCATTGGTGGCAGATCTGTCACTGCTGTAGATAGGTTCATGCCGGTCTTGCCATCTGCAATCAAAAGACTCTTTGTTTAACACACATTTCAAAAATCCAGATATACTTTCACTTCAAACGCCCTGGTTTGTCCCGAGCATAAGCCAAGCCACGTGAATTTGAAGCACTGACGACTAACATGGCCAGCCCATGTCTTCTTGCCATTGCCATCCGAATCTCGCATTCACCCATTGTCTTATAATTATTCACCATTGGCTTTATAACCTATTGATTCACCATGTCTTATAAGTATTCAGCCATGTCTTCTATATAAGCTTTGAAACGGTATCTTGACTTCCTCCATTGTGGTTATTTTCAGCCCAGTACTAATGCAATTAAAAAAAAAATGAATTATGGATGTAATAAATTGGATTATCATCCTAAGTTTCACCATGATATGAAATAGGTCGGTGTTCGATTGTCGAAAGTACGTAATTAAGCTGCAATTAAAAAACAAACTGGAATTAATGTAGCGATCAATTGGGCATAGATGCAACACCCAGTCTGTTTCACACACATGAGATCGCAGACCAGGAGAGTGTCGGAGACACTAGTTCGAATTGTCGACGTTCCAAGGCTTCCATGCGCACGTCAAAGAGACTCATTCTCTGTTTTCAACAGCTAGATCATGAATATCACGAAAGCCCAACGATTCCAGGAGATGGAGCGAAAGATACTGTCAAGGAGGACGGATTGGCTGCACGCAGAACCATGAGAGGAATTGGAGACAGAGTGAGAGCGTTAGGATGAGCACACGGCGAGAGAGCAGTGACCAGAGGAGAGCAAGACGAGTGAGGATTGACAGAGGTCGAGTCAGTAGAGAGATGCGACGGTGGCCGAGAGATAGGTCGAGAGAGGAGTAGAGTGAAAGCGTAGAATATAAGCCCAGCCGCATGGTAGAGCGACCGCAGCAGGAACGGTGGCCATGAGGAGATTCACAAGTCTCGAGGATGATGAGACGCGAGAGAGAGCAGGAAAGAAGAGTGTGAGAGGTCGGGAAACCGCCATGTGAATAGTAATTAGTCTCCCAGCCAATAGCACTGATCCACCAGTACCACTCGAGGGACAATGGCGGGTGGACGGAATCCTGAACCCGTTTCTGTCTTTCCGCATGCCTTCTGAAATCTTTTCCTGAAGCGCGAATTCAGGGGCCCTCCTACACATTTACAGGCTGGGGTGCGACAAGAGAGAGAGAAGAGATGAGAGGGGAGATGGTGAAAGATTGAGGGGCTGGGGGGAATGGGGGGGGGAAAGTGGTTGAAGCCCCCTCCCCCCACCGCCAAACCCTCCCACCCCTCCCCGCCCCCCACTCCCGTCCCCACCACCAACCCCCCTTTTAAAAGAAAAATCCCCGTCCCAACGGTGTTTCGGTGGGGCTCCCTACCTAGTATGCTGCTTGCTTTCTTTACTGCCGTTTTGAATTAGCGTTCTTCTTTAAAGATTGAAAAAAACAAAACAAAAAAAAAAAGAAGAGAGAAAAAACAGAACGAAAATTAGAGCGGATTGAGTGGATGGAAGGGGAGTCTTGGGGTGGCGGGGGGGGGGGGGAAACGAGGAAGGGGGATAGGGGGAGGGAAAAGTAGGGGAAGGCTAAATGGGGGGTTATAGGGGTGGGAACGTCCTCTCCTACTATGGTTGACCTTTAATTTGTCTCCTTTGTGTCTGACCTATTTTTGGGACATCGTCCTTTGTGACTCGCAGGGAATCCGACGCAAATCACGGCGCCCCTCTATAACGTCCCTGGACTGATTTCGTGGGATCCATGGGATCCCAATGTGGGGGTGGGGTGCAGGGTCAGGTAGAACACGTGGAGGGGGAGGCAAGAAGGAGGGAGGAGGAAGAGGGGAGTGGACACACGACTGGGGACATAACGGGAGACGTGAGAGGAGTCCCTAAGAGATAGAGAGAGAGAGAGCATAGACGAAGAGACGAGAGGGAGGAGAAGGTATGTATAAATCCTTTGTGTACATGTCTTAATTTGTGTGTGTCGTTGTGTGTGTGTGTGTGTGTTGTCGCTGCTGGTGGTATTCGTGTGTCGTGTTAATGGAGAAGACTGCTAGAGTTAAAAGAGAGAAAGCATAGAGAAGTAAGGAGAGACGAGTACTGAGGAGAAGACGAGATGAGGCAGAAGGATGACGAGAGAGAGATGAATGTGAGATCATGAACTGTGATGTGGGTGTGTAAGTGTGTATCTCGCTGTGGGCTTTTCGTGAGGGTGTTGGTCGGTGAGAGAGAGGAGTAGAGAGGAGAGAGAGAGAGAGAAGAGGTCACAGACGACAGGGACCAGACAGGACAGACATGCCAGACAAGCACGGACAGACAGACAGAGTGACGTGTATCGTTCTTTTTTGTTGGCATGGCAAGAGTCGATTTTGACAAACATTGATGTTCGGTGGGTTGTTGGTGTTGTGTGTGTGGTGTGTGTGTGTGGGTGTGGTTATGGTGTGTGTGTGTGTTGTTGTGTGTGGATTTGGTTTATATGATTAATTGTTTTGATGGGGCGGAGCTGCTTTGATTGACCGATTGATCAGTCAGTTTGGCTGGTCGACTACGAGTCAGACTTGTCCTTGATTGGACCGACATCGTTCGTTTTGATCGATTTGTAGAAGGTGTGCGTCAGATCGGTCCCAATTTTTTCTTTTTCTTTTTTTTCTTTTTGGGGGGGGTGGGGGGGGGGGGGGGGGGGGGGGGGAGGGACGATGGTTCTACAATTATTTAGTAACGGGGGGGGGGGCTCGTGTGCGGGGGGGTTGACGGGTTCGGGTACGATGGTTTTCTACAATGGGTCCTTTGGGTCACGAGAGGACGCGTTAGCGGGAGTAGGGTAAGGGTACCGGCGTAGGGGAGGGTATAGCGTAGGGTTTCTATAGGGTTAGGGTTAGGAGTTAAGGGTATTAGGGCTAGGGTTAGGGTGTTAGGGTAGGGTAGGGTAGTATAGGCTCGGCGTCCTAGGGTAGGGTCGGGTTAGGGTAGGGTTTATGACTAGGGTAGGGTTATAGGTCTAGGGCTAGGGTGAGGTATTTTGGTAGGGTAAGGGAGGCGGGGGGTTGTGGTGGGAGGAAAGGATTCATCATCAGTTGCTCGATGAGCGTCCAGTTGCGGGTCACGAGATCGCGCATTTGGAAATGATTCAGCCAAAGAACAGGACCGATCGGATGAGATGGATGGACGTGGAAGCAGATTTCACCCAGTCACAGAGCTGGGTTGTCCGGGTTGTGGGGGGGAGAGAAGGCTCTTTCTTCTTTCTTTCTTTATTTACTCTCTTCTACCATATGTCTGTCGTATGTGTGTTATGCTCTTCCTGTCGGGGGTTTATGTCTGTCTGTATGTGTTCTGTTCTGATCTACTGTAATGCTTCTGTTGTCTGATTGGTTCTCCCTTTCTTTTTTTTTGGGGGGGGGAGGGGGGGGGGGGCGGGGGGAGGTGGGTCTGTTTTTCGAAGTTTAGGGTTTTTTTTTTTTTTTTTGTCTATTTCGTGTACGCTTTATTATCTGTTGTCGTCTGTCGTGTATTATTCTTCTTACATTTTCTTTTCTTTTCTTTCTATTCTTTTTTTCTACTTTTTGTTTTGTTTTTTTTCCTCTTTCCCCCTCCAACCCCCCCCCCCCCCCCTCCCCCCCCCCCTTTTCCCCCCCCCCCCCACCACCCCCCCCCCCCCCCCCACACCCCCCCCCCCCTACACCCCCCTCACCATGTTCCCTTTTACTGTTTTCCCCCCCCCCCCCAACTCCCCACACACCCCCTTTTTACCCTTTTTTTTCCACCATTGTTTCTTTTTTTCCCCACCCATTTTTCCCCCCCCTTTTGTTTTTCATTTTTTTTCCATTCCCCATCACCCCCCCCCCCACTTTTCACCCACACCTTTCTGTTTCCCCCCCCCACCCCTTTCCAACCCCCTCCCACACCCCCCACCCACCCCCACCCTACCCCCCACCCCCGTGCTGTATTTCTGGTTAACAATACTTGAATTCCCCCCGCCCCCCAACCCCCCACCCCCTCCTGTTCTTTTTTGGTCTTTCTTTAGGTCTGTCTGTCCTCTCTTTATGCGCGGTCTTTTTTTTTTTCGTTCTTTGTTATATCTGATCTTCCTCCACCACCTCATCCCGTTTATTTTCCTTCCCTGCCTTTCTTTTTTCTTTCAGCTTTTCAATGACATTCCATCCTGAGCGCCCAGGAATGCCGATAAGGGGGAGGGAGGAACGGGGGGGGGGAGGGAGGGAGGTGCGGGGAGGGAGGGGACTAAAAAGGTGGGGTGAGGTGGGGTGTGTGTTGGGTGTGTGTTGTTTGGTGTGTGGGGGGTGGGGGGGGGGGGGAGTACTCTGACCGTACCGCTGGGGGATCTAGGCGCGTCTATGGAAGACAACCAGTCAGCAGCGGCCAGCAGGATCAGCGCGTTTTGGGGACTCTCCGGAAAAATTAGCTCCTCCTTGTTTTGATGTTGGACGATTTACCTTAAAACAAAAACCAAACAAACAAACCAAACTAACAAACCAAAAATCTAAAACCAAACCAAACAAAACAAAGGAGGAAGAAAAAGAAGAGAAAAAAATTAGTAGTGAGCGATCCCGAGGACCAATGAATTTTGGCTCAAAGATAAGTTGGGTTTCTTTTCTTTCCATTCCTTCCTCACTCCTATTATTTTTCTTCTTTCTTTTCGTCTTCTGCTGCTGATGGATGATTGTGATGCGTTGCGCGTTGTTAGTTAGTATTAGTGACATGGTGTTAGTAGTAGTTAAGTTGGGGTGATCTGGTGTGTATTTTCGTCTTCTTCAATACTAATCTTCTAGACTCTCATCATTCAGTCTCCTCCTCTGTTCTCTTCCCCTCCTCTCCCATCATATCATTCACCACCATAACCATCACCAACCTCATCATCGTCATAATCACCACATATCGTCATAATCATACATCATCATCAATCATATCATCTCATCATCATCATCATCCTAATCATCATTTTTCTTCTTCTTCTTGTCTTTCTTCAATCTTCTTATCCCCTTGATTCCAATTCTGCAGTGTCGAGGAATATTCTGTCTCTCCTGAGCTTCCAGCCCTTACGTAACTTTTTTTAGGGTGGATTGGGGGACGTTCCCATGATGAACAAAAAGGCTGTATGTAGAGCTGCCCTCCCTCCGCCACTCCTTGTCCCCTATGCACCCTCTCACCTCACCCCTGGCCCATACCTTACAGGGCAAACTGCCAACCAGCCTTTTCACACCGCCTGCGGACATTTGAGTTGTAATTGGTATAGATAATTTTGTACGAATCCCATAATTTGGTGGCTGTGTGTGGTGTGTGTGTCCTGTGTTTGTGTGTGTGGGTTGTGTGTGTGTTGTGTGTGTGCTGGTGTTGTTGTTGTTGTGGTTGTTGTTGTGTTGTTCTTATTCCCTTTTTTCTTCATTCTTTTTCTTCTTAGAGTTTAAAGCTTCCACTAAAACGTAAGATGCAGACAAAAAGTTATGTGTGTGTGTGTGTGCGGGTGGGTGTGTGTGTGTTGTGTTGTGTGTGTGTGTGTGTTGTTTGTGCGCAGCGCGCGCGCGTTGTGGTGCAGGTGTGCGTGGTGTTTGTGTGTGGTGTGGGTAGTGTGTGTGTGTTAGAGAGAGACAGCCAGACAGCCCACAGAGAGACAGAGAGAAGAGAGATGAGAGTGCGAGAAGAGAGAGGAATGAAAGGGAGAGTAGGAAGAGAGAGGAGAGAGTGCAGAAACCAGGATGTGTGTGGGTGTGGTGTGTGCGTCTGGGTAGTGCGCGCCGCGCCTTTTTCTTTTTTTAGGCGCCGCGCGCGCTGCACCGGTGCGCGCGCGGTTGCATTTTGTTTTGGTTCATTCTCAAGTGCATTGCGAATGAAATGGCACAGAGGGTGATTAAGTTGTTTGGACCTGACGAAAGGAGCTTACCGTCCACCACACAACACTACACTGACACCACCAGCACACGCACAGCGCTCAGATTGATGCGACCGAAAACACGGGGCCACGCCAGAGGCCCCCTCCTCATCCCGACTCCCCACCCGCAGCTCGGGTTTGCAACTGGTGGTAACCTGCTGGGGCAGGACTGTTCCGAGACCTGACGATGGTACAGCGCCTGTCACCCCGTCTGGTGGGTGGTGAGTGTGGATGCCTGGTTGGGGGGGGGACGAGGGGGGAGGGGGGGGCGGGGGAGGAGGTGGATACGTCTGTGGCGCAAGGACGTACGTAGTCACCAGGGAGCACGCTGTGGCAGCGGAAACAGGCGCAGACTGGCGTGTGGTTGTGAACCAAACTGTAGCGGCACGTGTGTGGACCCCCGGTGAGCCCAGAGGCCAGCACCGTGTTTTATTCTCGACCAGCTCTGCATGTCGAAATAGAGAAGGTTGTGTCTTATTATCGAGCACCTCTTGCCGTCTACAAAACCCCCCCCCACCCCCCCCTCTACCCAGGCACTTTAGCTCGCAATTCTTGATCACAATCGCAGTATGGTGCACTATTGCCCCATGAGCGCCGCGGAATCCAGGGCCCCCCCCAAACGAACCTAGAACGCAGTCGGTTTAGATTAAAGCAAGACAGTTCGGTTTTCGCCCATACAAACGTGATCGAATGATGAGTAGTGATTAAGACTCATCCCAGCCCAATAGGCCACGCCCATCCGCAACCAAAATAGCCTACACCACACCACTATGCGCCACCCACACATAGTCCGTACAACGATAGATATACGAATGCATACCCCAGTTTATCGCGCCCTGCGCTAACTTTCCTTGACAACGCATGCAGAAGGACAACTGGGCCAGGTAGTGAACCATAGCTCTGAGGGAACCGCACTAGTCATTGTCACGTCACCATAGTATGACAAGAGCAATTGAGCAAGGCGCAATGGCGCCAGATGACGATCCAAATGCATGGCCATTAAGTATGGAGTCACCAAACCGCTTCCACCCTACAACGGAGTATTTTGCTAAAAGAGTAAGCGCCGTAGACGTGCGAATTGGCCTTGAACACAGTGCCGGCGGCGCAGCTGTTGCCAAAAGAAGGAGTGGGGTACACCGCCAAAAGGGGGGTGGTGTGATTGATGTCAGCCAGGACGGGTCAACAGAATTCTGTGGCTGTTTGTTTGTGGTCATTGGCCCAGTGTGGCATGAAAAAAGGTATTAAAAAAAAAATGAAAGCAGAATATTTGCAGCTATATTAATGGGTGGAGTTTGCCCGGTCAGCTTTTCAGATTCCAGCTACAGTCGCTGTTAGCTATGAGGGGGCAACACACCACACACACCCCAACACCGCACACGCCACACACGATCGCACACGAACACCGCTGCACTTCGCATCGCACACAACACGTGACACTGGGATTACCTGTGTGCCACACGGACACAGTGGGACTGTGACGTTCGGGGGACTCGTCTCGGTCGTGTGACACGTCCTTGAGGACAGCACTGTGACTCCGGTTTTGAACCGTTGGCGAACTGGCCGCCGCCGAGGTTGTTGTTCAGCGACGTCGTGACACTTCTTTCTCGAACCGACCCGGACTATAACTAGGGTGTAGAGCGAAGCGTGGCCTGTGGCACATAGTCAAAGGGATGGTCGTTATTGTGAAACTATCTGTAGCGCACGGAATGTGGATAGCAGCAACGGCCAATAATGACCCGCATCTGACCGACAGATGAGTGAGACGTATTCTAATGATTGATGTGTTTGTTTTGCTGTTATTGCCTGCAGATCCTTTTAATGCAAGTTCTCCTGGAGGATCTTTGTTCTCATACCCACAACCATCCTCATATCCCCTGTCAACGTCAACGCCTTCCCTCCCCTCCCCCCTCTTCCCCCTTCCACTCCCCCAACCCCGTCGGCTCTTCCCCCCACCAAACACCACCACCTCCAAACCCCCTCCTCCCCCTCCCCCCCCACACCCTACCCCCACACCCCCGCCAAGCGTTCCTGTAGAGTGCAAAAAACAATAACACGCCAAACAAAAAAAACACAAAAGAAGTTTCATTTCATGTATTCGCACAGGGCCACAGTTGAAGGTATAGGAACGCGGCACAGGCAAGTGGCGGGACGGCCACATAGTGGTCTCCTGAGGGAACCGGGGAAACCCCCCCCCCACCCCCCCCCTTCATCCCAACCTCCCCTTTTCTAGTCACCATCCCCCCCGGCCACCCCCCCGACCCCAACTACATCCATCCCCCACCCGCTCCAGAACGAGTCCGGTTCCAACAATCCTGTAAGAACCTACACAACCAGTGTGGATGTTGATTCACGTGGAATTCAAGAACAGACTAACAGCTAAAAAACAAAAAAACTGGGATTAGAAAAACTGTGATCTTTCTATGAGGGAAAGGAGGAAGGGAAGGTGAAAAAAAAAAAAAAAAAAAAAAATCGAAAGGAAGAAAAAACCAAAACAAAAAAAAAAAAACCCTGGGCGTTCCGTCGAGGAGAGTTGGGGTATGAGGGTCCTCCTGAGTGTGTGTGTGGTGTCGTGTGGTGTGTGATAGGTGTACGCGCGCGATGTGGCGACGTATCTGTGTTGCATCATTCAAGTCAAGCATGGGTCTTAATCCTTCCTCCTCCAGCCCAGCAGGGAGGCGAGGGAATGGATCTGTTCTAGCGATGTGTGGTCGGTGACGGCCCACCCCAATCTTCCCTTCCCCTGCACCACACCCACCGCACCCCTACCCCGACCTCACGCGCCCCTCGCCGTATTTTTTCCTTCTGCCTTTCTCCTCGCCCTCTCATGTATCCTCCCCCACCCTAAATCTCCAGATCCTCCTCTCACACACCACACACCCCCCCACCGTCCTCCCAGAGTGACACACAGTTGGCGTGGAACCACCGAAAGAACTACACCGCATTCGTATGTGCGTCCCCCAAGAAAAAAAAAAAGATAATAAATACTTAAAATACTTAAAATAAAGTAAAAACAAGTGAAAAAATAAAATAAAATTAGAAAACTTTTTAAAAAATTAAATAAAAAATTTAAAAAATTAAATGAGGACCGCGCACCCACCCCCACCCCCCCCCCCCCCCACCCCCAAGCCGAAAAACCCCACCCCCCACCCCCCCCACCCCCCCACCCCCCCCCCACACCCCGCCAATACTATCCTCAATTTCCGATCTTCAGCTTACCCGGAAGTAGAACGCGCACCAAATCACAGCCCCTAATCCCCCCCGAATGGATCTACACACCTTCCATCTCCTCCATCACCGCAACCCCCACCCACCCCACTCTCAATCCCCCACTCAGCCTTGTCGCACACCAAAACCAGCAAACCGTGAAGATGCGGGGTGTCAGATTCGGTTACCTTCGTTCATGGCCCCCCCCCCCCACCCCACGCGCATTAGACGTCTGTATGGACTGACTAATTTCACTTTTGCGCGGGGGCTTGGGTGAGGCAGTCGGAAGACGCCGGACGGGGCGGAAGTGGGCGTGAAGCACTTACTGTCTATTTCTTACCGGGGGTGGGTGGGGTGGGGGGATGGGGGGGGGGGGGGGGGGGTGGCAGGCACTGTCGTCTCCCAGAAAAATCTCGGGTGCAATCTTCCGATCTGGCGGAGATTGACGTATCGCAGTTAGTGTGGAGGCTGAAATCGAATGTGTTCGGTAGGAGGAAGCTTCGTTGTTCCCATCTTTTGGATTCTATGCCGGTGCTGGGATGAATCGCCAGCAGTGTCGTTCTGTGTTCGTTTGCTTTGTCTTAGGGTCGCTGCCACGGTTAGTGGACCCCAGATTCCTCTTGGGCTATATCATGGGCTCTCGCGCCTCCCCCTGCCCCCCCCTATGACCCTCTTCTATCCGCCATCGCGCACCCACCCACCCCCCCCACTCCCCCCCCCCCCCTCCCCCCCTCCACCCCCAAAACACACCCCCCACACCCACAACCACCCCCACCAAACCACCCCCCCCCCCAACCCCCCCAACCACCCCCCCACCCCCCAAAACCCCCCCAGCCCCCACCCCCCCCGATCCCCACCACCCCCCCCCACCACCATTTACTTGAAACAGCTCATACATTCCTCCTTTGTTCTAACCCCCCCCCCCCCCCCCCCCCCCCCCCCCCCCCCCCCCCCACCCCCCACCACAACCCCAGTTTTTCTCTTTGTTTAGAACTCTACGGTGTCCTATCAATTCCCACTTAGTCTTGCTTTTACTTATTATTCTGTATAGTTCTATCATGCTCTCGTATTGTCTGTCGTGTCTGTCTGTCTGTCTCTATCTCTCTCACTCTCGGTATGTCTCTCTCTCTCTCTCATTCTCTCCCTTGTTCTCGCGCTCCGCTCTTATTCCTCTTCTTATTTCTCTCTTCAAGTTTCTATCCTTCTATCACTCTCTTTATAAGTAGCAATCCCCTTTGTCTTCACTCGATCGCCTTCTTTCCCCTTCTCGCGCTCGGCTCGCTCCTTAATTTCTGTCTCTCCACACTTTCTCTATGTCTCTCTCTTCGCTCTCTTATCGTCTCTCTCTCTAATATCTCTCTTTATCAATACCCACGACATCCTTCTTCATCTCCCTCTTCTCTGTCTCTCCCATCCTCTTATATGTCTCCTCTCGTCTCTTCTTCTCTCTCCATCTTCTCGTCTCTCACTCCTCTGCTCTCTCTCCTATACCTCTCTCTCTCTAAACGCCCTCAGGCGAGTGAGGTAGGAGAAAAATAATCCAATGGGAGGAAGGACCAGATCATCTCCTCAGCTCTCTTTGAAAAGCAGTAAAACGGCGGCGGTGGCCGTTGCGAAAAAAAAAACGCCCCGGGGGGGGGGGGAGGGGGGGGGGGGGAGGACAGGCGTGATGGAATCGATCCAAATGCAGACAGGGGGAAGGATGGTCGGTCAAACGTGGGGGAAAGGATGGGTCCGGGTTTGGGGGTCCTGTCACAAGCTGGTCAGTCCGGGCCTGTACTAGGTGAGCAGGACCAGGACCACGGTGTTGTCCACGGACAACGGGAGCCAGCCACGTCAGCGAGCGAGCAGGCGCGCGCCGAGAGGAGAAGAGAAATAGAAAGAGAGGGCGAGAGAGGGGGAGGGATGGAGGGAGAAGAGAGAGGAGAGAGGACAGGAAAAGTGGAGAGGAGAGAGAGAGAGAGAGGACAGACAGCAGAACGAGAAGCAGAGATTTAAAAAAAAAAAAGCAGAGAGAGGGGAGAGGAGGAGGAGGAGGAGAGGGAGGGGGAGGGCGAGAGAGAGAGAGAGAGGGGGAGAGGAGAGGAGAGGGGAGAGGGAGAGAGAGGTGGGGTGGAGAGAGAGATGATGAGGGAAGGGGAGGAGAGGACTGGGGGGAGGAGAAGAAGAGAGGGAGAGAAGTGGGGGCGGCGGCGCCCGGGGCGGCGGGACGGAGGGGAGGGAGATGGCGGAGGAGGAGTGGCGGAATCGAGATTGAGACGAGAGGAGAGAAGGGGCGGACGAGGAGAAGGAACGGAGAGAGAGAGAGGAGAGCGGAGAGAGAGGGCGAGAGAGAGAGAGAGAAGAGAGAGGAGAAGATGATTCACAGAACATTAATTCGTCATAAGGCCCAAAGCCTCATTTGAAGGGATATGAACTGGGCAACTGGAAACCAGAGGCAACAATAACGACTGTGGAAGGAGGAAGAGAGGGGGAGGGGCATAAGTTGTTCCATCAAACGGAA
>JADBJO010029029.1:17500-19475 GCA_016801955.1 Conus betulinus | reverse complement strand
AGCATCAGCCCGAGATGTTCCTACTATAGGTTCCTGACACGGTCCATCACTTTTCTCGGGGAAAAAAAAAGAACACATGCTTGGAGCTGGTCAGTCGGATGGCACTTTGATATAGTAGGAATTAAAAAGACAAGCCTGAAATGTGCTTCCAAACTCAACATGGAAACAAACAAATAATCGAGCAAATCCACAACAACCAACCAACCGACACACCATATGTATTCTGCCAACATAATATCCACATACATTTGTGCGCGCGTTTGCTGATGTTGAACGCGCTCGTCTGTCTGTCTGTGTGATTTTTTTTCCCGGCGATATGTGTGTGTGTGTGTGGTGTGTGTGTGTGTGTGTGTGTGTGTGTGTGTGTGTGTGTGTGTGTGTGTGTGTGCGTGTGTGTGTGTGGTGTGTGTTGTCGTCGGTTTAATGTCCTTCCACTACAGTGATTCAGACAGTTTTATGTGTGGATGAATTAAGTAAGCAAGTGATTGAGTGTATTAATACGTTAACGATAGAATATGACACCCCCCTCCCCCCCCCTCTATCCCTCTACCATTTAATTTAAAACAAAATTATGTAATTGAGTAGAAATAAGACCTAAAGATAAAGGCCAATTGAACTACTTAACAAACATTTGCAAACTGACTGAAGAACACAAGAACTGTTTAATATACATGGTAAGGGTAAGGAAGTCGATCCATCAGTGTAACCATCAATACCCGAATTTGTAAAGAGTTCTCTTGCTCTTGGGCATTGGATTAGTAAATGACTGATACTTGTTTGTACGTTTTCTCCCCTTGTACCCATCACTAAACTTTACACAGTTGTGATAATATTGGACGTCTAATTTCATCAGTAATGTTTTAACTTTTCTCTTGACGTTGAATTTATAATTGAAAAACATTCTTTCAAAAATCTAAAGGAATGTTAAGTGGCATTGCGTAACTGATATTTTGAGCAGCGTTTTTTGCAAGTTGATCTACGCGCTCGTTGGGTACAATACCACAATGAGAGGGGATCCAACAAAAAGTAACAGTAATGCCTTTCATGGATAAAAGATGAATGAAATGATGAATTTCTAATACCACATCAAGACGAATTGATGGACATGCAGACTTAATCGAGTGGATTGCTGCTTTCGAATCAACACCTATCATAATTTGGGAATTATTTATTGGAAAATTTAGGATGAAATCTAACGACTTAAGTATAGCAATTAATTCGGCACTAAATATCGATAACTGTCTACCAAGATAGAAGAGCTTTTCTATTTTGAAACTAGGGATTATGAAGGCTGCTCCTGTGTTATCATTATCTAGCACTGAGCCATCTGTAAAAAAAATTTCAAATCGTGATTGTAGTTATTTTCTAAATGAGTGTAAACAGATGTTCTTAAGGTATGTGGACAATCTTTTTTTGATATATCTGTATAATCTATATCAAAGGAGGCTTTACTTTGTTCCCATTTTGGAATAGGTGAATAAGTGGGCTTTTGGGCAATGTTGTTTTATCTATTCTGGTATCCTTTAGAAGATCGTAAGGAAAACGAGTAAATAGACCTTGTTGATAGTATATTTTGGGCACGTTTTCCGAAATCCTCTGATTTTAAACATACTTCTTCTGAGCTAAAACTTTTGTGAAAAAGCTCTTTAAGATAATTTTTGAAGTAGAAGCTTCCTGAAGTTCTGCAAGAGGTAAGATTCCTACTTCATTATACGTCCCTAAGTTAGATGTATGTGTGGGAACCCCAAGGGCAATTTTATAAGCTTTGCAATCAGTACTCTGAAGTTTATTTAACAGGTATTTAGGAGCATTAAAGAATACTTCTTGAGCATAAGTTAGTCTTGAGCGTATAAGGACAGTTGCTAAGATGGTTAATGATTTCGGGTCCTGTCCCCAAGGTTGTTTGCTAATTATTTTTAGGAAATTCAAGCTCTTTCTTGCTTTGTTTAAAATATATATTCAATATGAGCGTTCC
>JADBJO010029029.1:10000-12500 GCA_016801955.1 Conus betulinus | reverse complement strand
ACAACATCTCAGTGAAACACACACCTGGCTCCTACATGCACGAGTGTGTTTTTTTCCTATAAGCACAACGCGACATGGACCTGGAGGAAAGAACCCAAGCACACAAATAAAGAGTCACTGGAAAACATACGTCAGTTACATTGATTATATCACAACTGAACAAGTGTGCCGAACCATCAAAACAACAACAACAACAACAACAACAACAACCACCACACACACACACACACACACACACACACACACACACACACACACACATCGGGCCATATGAAGATTTGCTGACACCAGCAAAGCAAAGCAACTACGTTGGCATTGTCATGAAGATCCAAACGGCCCAGCTAGAATAATCCTCCAGGAAAGTGATGAAGGAGCGAGACAAGGGGAAGGAGACGATGGACTGACAACATTGATGTAGGGACAGGGAAACCATCTGCAGAGCCTAAGGCCTCTGAGCCTAACGGACAGAATTGGTGGAATGTGGTGAACACTTCTTCAGTGCCACGCCCCAATCATTTCACACGGACCTGGGAAAAAGAAACAGATATTAGTGACACCAAGACAACATTCTTTTTCTATTTCAAATGACTTTTTAATGCTGAACGTGTGCGTGAAGCTAGGACTGTGCCATCTGTTAGCATGTTTCTAATAATTTGGATACACGGCTTTCAAATGTTCTTGAGTGTCAAAATGTAAAATGTTCACGTTATCATCTTTCTCAGCTAATACAAAATGTTAATCTTTTCACCTGTCATCAGTGAAATATACTAGTCACATAAAGTTAAGCACAGTTTACATGTACCCGCATAATTCCCAAATATAAAAGCCACGATTTTGAAATTGGGAACAGATTTAATTCATTATCTTGTTCCAACGTACATTGAATTTCATTGGGATCGAATGAACGGTTGTTGATTTACAGAC
Source organism: Conus betulinus (assembly GCA_016801955.1). NCBI lineage: Eukaryota > Metazoa > Mollusca > Gastropoda > Neogastropoda > Conidae > Conus > Conus betulinus. Next base: position 11,576 of record JADBJO010029029.1, on the reverse strand, counting down.
AATTAAACAGAGGATGGGTCGAAATCAAAGTTCGCAAAATCTGTTCAGTTCACAAAATCATTTCAATAGTGGGTGTGGCCACCGCCATTGGCGAGACATTCCACGCAGCGACTCCTCATCGAGTTGACCAGTGTTCTGATGACCCTCTGAGGGATTCTCTGCCATTCCAGTTGCAGCATTTGGAAGATCCTGGCGGTCTCTGGGAGGTGGATGGTTCTCCTTCACACGTCTCCCCAAACTCATCCCACATATGCTCGATGGGATTGAGGTCGGGACGATACGCCGGGAAGATCATCCTGTTGATGCCGGCCTGCACAATGAAGTTTTCGGCCACCCGGGCCCTATGTGGCCGAGCATTGTCGTCTTGGAAGACTGCCATGGGTCCTATCCGTTGCATGGTCGGAACAACGAAAGGCGCCAGGATTTCATCCCGATAGCGGATGCCTGTGAGGTTTCCATCAATATGGTAGAGTGGTGTCTTGTGGTGGAGGCTGAAGGCACCCCATACCATAACAGATCCTCCCCAAAGGCCCTGGTCTGGCGAACAGCTGCATCAATGTAACGTTCACCAACACGCCTCCAAACTCTAGTTCGGCCGTCATTGTGTTCAAGACTAAACCGCGACTCATCTGAAAAGAGGACCTGGGACCACTGTTGTTGGTTCCATCTCACATGACGATGGCAGAAAGCTCGGCGAGCCAGCCTATGGGCTGCTAGCAGTCGTGGTCGAACAGCTGGGCGACGTGATCTGAGGCCGAAGTGGTGAAGACGGTTTCGTATGGCTTGACGGCTGAGGATGGTGTTATTTGCCATACGAAGCTGCCTTTGGATGCTGGTGGAAGTGGTATCCCGCTGCAATAGGGCCTGCCTCTCGATGAAACGATCTTCTCTGGGAGTAGTCTGCCTAGGCCGACCTGACCGTGGCCTCTCTTCAACGCTGTTGGTCGCCCTAAACGCGATGATTCAGTCTAACAATAACTGAATGATGCACACCAAGTCGTCGCGCCACTTCAGCCTTTGCAATGCCATCTGTATCCACGCAATCGCCCTGGTTTTGTCAAAGGTGCTAAGTTTTTCTTCGTGGTGGCATGGTGAGAAAAGGGCTGACAGTAACCAACCCCGCGCTTAAACAGCCAAAAGAAGGGGCATAAAACTCACTTGAGAGACTGCTCTTGCACGGAAAAAAGAATTTTTCATTTTACACATCTTGTGTCGCCAGCAAGCTTGATGCAAAACAGGCACAGTTAACGCAACTTTGCACTTTTTATCCCGCGCGGTAACGAGGTCACCAAGACCCCCGTGCGCACTACCAGTTGACACAGGCTGGATTACACACTGCTGTGTGAGATTCCATCATTGGTTGCCGCATAACAAAAAAAAAAACAATGTTTTTTGAAGGGATGAATCAACCCCCTGTGTGCAAAGGCCTGTGCTTAACTTTATGTGACTAGTATATAATCATTATTAAATCTGACCCGTCGGTTCTCTTTGTGAGGTATGACAGGCACTGTTGGACCCGATGTAATAGATGAAATAACATTAACAAAAATTCATTTCTATGATTTACAACCGGCTG
>JADBJO010029029.1:0-5000 GCA_016801955.1 Conus betulinus | reverse complement strand
GGACGGAAGAAATCCTAAAGAATGGTGAAAGACAGGACAAAAGAAGAACGTGAGAATGATGAAAGAAAGGTGAGAGCAGAACGAAGGTGAAAATGATGAAAAAGTTACGGGAGACTAACACGTGAGTGATGAAGGGCAGTTGGGATGAGACGCAAGACACTGAGGACGGCGCATCTGGCCCCGATTGGGAAGAAAATAGGCAAACGCCAAAATGATAAAAGGATGGACGAAAGGAGAGCGAGATGAATCATGATCGAAATGATTAAAGCATCAGCATCATGTATGAGCGGTAGGATGAAAAGAGAGTGATATCTATTATGAACGAGAGGTGAAAAGAAGAATGTGAGAATGATAAATGATGTATGAAAGGTGACAGACAGAACTGTGTGGATGGGAATACATTATGAGAACGATGTAGGACGGGATAAGAAGGAAATGAAGAGAGGAGTGTGAGGCAACATATTAATGAACACTAGACAGCGTGGGAACGGTGCAGTGACGGCCAGAATAAAAGAAAGGAAAAAGGGAAAGATGAGTGTTTACACAAAGAGAAAAAGAGAGGTGAGAATGATCAACAGGACAATGGAGAAGGGAGATAACAGGGAGGAACGTGGGAAGTCCATGAAAATGGGACATCGTAAAAGTAATCTACAGATGATTGGAATGAGAACAGAACCAGAGAAAAAAAAACGAATGCTGGATGTGATCAGAAAAGAAGAATGAAAAAATGACGAATGACAGACGGAATTAGAGAAGAGAACGTGGGAATGGTGAAATGACGAACTAAATGATGAATGTTGAAAGAAGGGAAAGCGAAAAAAAATTATGGACGTTGGACTCGCGGGAAAGTTGTGAACGACTGATATCGGACAGGGAAAACGTGAGAATAAAGCATTTTGGAGAGCTGGGAAACGTGAGAATGATGAAGTGTTAGACGGAGGAAAACGTGAGAATAAGGAATGTTCGATCAGGGAAAATGGTGTAAAATAATGAATGTCGGATAAGGGAAAAGGTAAAATAATGAATGTTGGACTGAGGCAAACGTGAAAAAATGATGAATGTTGGATTAAGGCAAACGTCAATATGATGAATGTTGTATGGAGAAAACGTGAATATGAAACATTTGGAGTGGCAAAAAAAAATGAGAAAATGAAGAATATTGAGCGGGGGAAAAACGTGAAAATAATGAATGTAGGACAGGACAGGAGAAAAAAACCGAAAAGGATGAATGCTAGACTGGAGTAAAATATGAGAATGATGAATGCTGGAGTGGGGGAAACGTCAGAATAATGACTTTAGGACAGGAGGAAAACTTAAAAAATGATGGATGATGGACTGGGGAAAATGTGAGAACGATGAATGTTGAGGTGGGGGGGGAATGGAGTGGGGAGGAGGAAAGGAAGGGGAGGGGGGGGGGGGGGGGGGAGGGTGACAATGGATAATGACAATGATTGAGGATTGAGGACAAGGTAAATGATGAAAACTAGATTACACGAAAAGGTGACAAGGGTTAATGACGAAAGTATAGTAAACACGCGAATGGTAAAATGTTGGACGGGAGGGTGTGTGTGTGTGTGTGTGTGTGTGTGTGTGTGTGTGTGTGTGTGTGTGTGTGTGTGTGTATACATGTGTGTGTGTGTACATGTGTGTGTGTGTGTGTGTGTGTGTGTGTGTGTGTGTGTGTGTGTGTGTATACATGTGTGTGTGTGTGTGTGTGTGTGTGTGTGTGTACATGTGTGTGTGTGTGTGTGTGTGTGTGTGTGTGTGTGTGTGTGTGTGTGTGTGTGTGTGTGTGTGTGTGCGTGTGCGTGCGTGTGTGTAAGGAGGGGAAAGGAGATGGGGGGAGGGTACTGGGAGGGGAGGGGGAGAGCACGTGAAAATAACCAGTGTTTGACATGAGGAAAAAGATGAGAACTAGAAGTGTTGAACTGCGGGAAATCGTGAAAATGAGGAAAGTTGGACTGGGCAAAAAGGCAAGTATGATGAATGGACTGCGGGGACTTGAGAGGGGTGGGGGGGGGGGTTTGGAGTGGGGAGGTGAACGCGAGAATGGTGAAGGCTGGACGGGAGAAAACTGAGGCAAAATGATGAATGCTGGACTGGAGGGGGCAGAGAGAAGAACACAGAACAGAGGAAGAACAGACGGAAGGCTGGTGCCACGCTGGTGAACCATGAGGAAAGCGAGGAAGTGAAAAAGGGCGGGCGTGAGAATGATCGCCGAAACGAAAACTGGACTGCGACAGAGTAATAGTGGGCACAATCAGCACAGAATGATGAAAACAGGATGGCGACAGAGTAACAGTGGGCACAATCAGCACAGAATGATGAAAAACAGGATGGCGACAGAGTAACAGTGGGCACAATCAGCACAGAATGATGAAAACAGGATGGCGACAGAGTAACAGTGGGCACAATCAGCACAGAATGATGAAAACAGGATGCGACAGAGTAACAGTGGGCACAATCAGCACAGAATGAAACGTAATGAGAAGACGGTAACGCCTTAATAATGAACGGTTGACACGATGAGGTGAAGAGAAGTCAAACACGCTGGGTGAAAAAGACGGGGGCAGAACATGACAACAGTCAATGAAGAACAAGGTGAGAAGAAGAGAACATGGCAACAGTCAATGAAGAACAAGGTGAGAAGAAGAGAACATGGCAACAGTCAATGAAGAACAAGGTGAGAAGAAGGGAACATGACAACAACAGTCAATGAAGAACAAGGTGAGAAGAAGAGAACATGGCAGCCAATGAATGAAGAACAAGGTGAGAAGAAGGGAACATGGCAACAGTCAATGAAGAACAAGGTGAGAAGAAGAGAACATGGCAACAGTCAATGAAGAACAAGGTGAGAAGAAGGGAACATGACAACAGTCAATGAAGAACAAGGTGAGAAGAAGAGAACATGACAACAGTCAATGAAGAACAAGGTGAGAAGAAGAGAACATGGCAACAGTCAATGAAGAACAAGGTGAGAAGAAGGGAACATGACAACAGTCAATGAAGAACAAGGTGAGAAGAAGGGAACATGACAACAGCCAATGAAGAACAAGGTGAGAAGAAGAGAACATGACAACAGTCAATGAAGAACAAGGTGAGAAGAAGGGAACATGACAACAGTCAATGAAGAACAAGGTGAGAAGAAGAGAACATGACAACAGTCAATGAAGAACAAGGTGAGAAGAAGAGAACATGACAACAGTCAATGAAGAACAAGGTGAGAAGAAGGGAACATGACAACAGCCAATGAAGAACAAGGTGAGAAGAAGAGAACATGACAACAGCCAATGAAGAACAAGGTGAGAAGAAGGGAACATGACAACAGTCAATGAAGAACAAGGTGAGAAGAAGGGAACATGACAACAGTCAATGAAGAACAAGGTGAGAAGAAGAGAACATGACAACAGTCAATGAAGAACAAGGTGAGAAGAAGGGAACATGGCAACAGCCAATGAAGAACAAGGTGAGAAGAAGGGAACATGGCAACAGCCAATGAAGAACAAGGGTGAAGAAGAGAACATGACAACAACAGTCAATGAAGAACAAGGTGAGAAGAAGGGAACATGGCAACAGCCAATGAAGAACAAGGTGTGAGAAGAAGGGAACATGGCAACAGCCAATGAAGAACAAGGTGAGAAGAAGAGAACATGACAACAGTCAATGAAGAACAAGGTGAGAAGAAGGGGAACATGGCAACAGCCAATGAAGAACAAGGTGAGAAGAAGAGAACATGACAACAGTCAATGAAGAACAAGGTGAGAAGAAGAGAACATGACAACAGCCAATGAAGAACAAGGTGAGAAGAAGGGAACATGACAACAGCCAATGAAGAACAAGGTGAGAAGAAGGGACATGACAACAGTCAATGAAGAACAAGGTGAGAAGAAGGGAACATGACAACAGCCAATGAAGAACAAGGTGAGAAGAAGGGAACATGACAACAGTCAATGAAGAACAAGGTGAGAAGAAGGGAACATGACAACAGTCAATGAAGAACAAGGTGAGAAGAAGGGAACATGACAACAGCCAATGAAGAACAAGGTGAGAAGAAGGGAACATGACAACAGCCAATGAAGAACAAGGTGAGAAGAAGAGAACATGACAACAGTCAATGAAGAACAAGGTGAGAAGAAGAGAACATGACAACAGTCAATGAAGAACAAGGTGAGAAGAAGGGAACATGACAACAGTCAATGAAGAACAAGGTGAGAAGAAGGGAACATGACAACAGTCAATGAAGAACAAGGTGAGAAGAAGGGAACATGACAACAGTCAATGAAGAACAAGGTGAGAAGAAGGGACATGACAACAGTCAATGAAGAACAAGGTGAGAAGAAGAGAACATGACAACAGCCAATGAAGAACAAGGTGAGAAGAAGGGAACATGACAACAGCCAATGAAGAACAAGGTGAGAAGAAGAGAACATGACAACAGTCAAATGAAGAACAATGAAGAACAAGGTGAGAAGAAGAGAACATGGCAACAACAGTCAATGAAGAACAAGGTGAGAAGAAGGGAACATGACAACAGTCAATGAAGAACAAGGTGAGAAGAAGGGAACATGACAACAGTCAATGAAGAACAAGGTGAGAAGAGAGGAAACATGACAACAGTCAATGAAGAACAGGTGAGAAGAAGAAGGAACATGACAACAGTCAATGAAGAACAAGGTGAGAAGAAGGTGAGAACATGGCAACAGTCAATGAAGAACAAGGTGAGAAGAAGAGAACATGACAACAGTCAATGAAGAACAAGGTGAGAAGAAGAAGAGAACATGACAACAGTCAATGAAGAACAAGGTGAGAAGAAGAGAACATGACAACAGTCAATGAAGAACAAGGTGAGAAGAAGGGAACATGACAACAGTCAATGAAGAACAAGGTGAGAAGAAGAAGAGAACATGACAACAGTCAATGAAGAACAAGGTGAGAAGAAGGAGAACATGACAACAGTCAATGAAGAACAAGGTGAGAAGAAGGGAACATGACAACAGTCA
>JADBJO010029028.1:0-19476 GCA_016801955.1 Conus betulinus | reverse complement strand
ACCATGGCTTGTCACAGCTACACCATGGCTTGTCACCTACATCACAGCTTGTCACCATGACCATGACTTGTCACAGCTACACCATGACTTGTCACAGCTACACCATGGCTTGTCCCACACAGCTACACCATGACTTGTCACATCACAGCTACACCATGACTTGTCACAGCTACACCATGGCTTGTCACAGCTACACCATGACTTGTCACATCACAGCTACACCATGACTTGTCACAGCTACACCATGACTTGTCACAGCTACATCATGGCTTGTCACAGCTACACCATGGCTTGTCTGGGTCACAGCTACATCATGGCTTGTCACAGCTACACCATGGCTTGTCCTGTCACAGCTACACATGGCTTGTCACAGCTACACCATGGCTTGTCCTGTCACAGCTACACCATGGCTTGTCACAGCTACACCATGGCTTGTCTGGGTCACAGCTACATCATGGCTTGTCACAGCTACACCATGGCTTGTCACAGCTACACCATGGCTTGTCTGGGTCACAGCTACATCATGGCTTGTCACAGCTACACCATGGCTTGTCTGGGTCACAGCTACACAATGGCTTGTCCTGTCACAGCCCTGGCACCAGCAATCAACGGGGAGCAGCTCATGTACAGTTGTCACCAGGCAAACTCACAGAGAAGACAGGACACTGCCATCAGTTCACTTTGGTGGTGTTGAATGGTGCTTGTTCTGATCCAGTATATGCAGGACATCACCTACTTGAACCCTTACTGAGGACAGTAAATAGGTGGTTGTGGAGCCTGTTAGGGGGGTATATCCCCTCTGCGTATGGGACCACACATGTTCATTCAGTGACAGTGACTGTGAACTTGCTGATACAGGCAGCCCCAGCAGGAACCCACCAAAGGTGTACATATGGAGAGGACGCTGAAACAGGTCAGTCACTGTCAGAGCATGGCATGAAGGCTTTTCTCTGCTGAACAGTGAGCACTGTAAAGATGAAGCTTTGGAATTCCATTTTGGTCTCAGACTGCCTGACCTGGCTGTACTCTATGATTGCTTCCATGATGTATCCCGGTGTCAACGAGGCCTGACCGCCTTGGCTTAAGGCTGTGTCAGGCCAATTGACATAGGCTAGAACACCAAGGCTACATCAAAATGTTTTTATGCTCTGCATAGCTATGCGGGGATTGTCTTCAGTTGTGACAAGCTCCTAACATAACATTATCAGTCTCCAAAATTCCCCAAAGTCGGAGTGCAGCTGCCCACATGGTGGAGTAATCAAAAGTGGTCACACACATAATGTTCTCATCCCCAGCTGATGCATTTGTACCATAGTGTTCAAGTACTTTGGCTGTCGGATGATCCCTGGAGTCTTTTAACCAGGTACGACAGCAACAACAACAACAACAACAACAACACAACAACCAGGCCTGAGAGATACAGATGCTACCAACATGGGTCAGGAAATTTAAGCAGAACTCTGAAAGATACATACAGTACAAGGATGAAACTCAGCTGTACGGTTCCAATCTCCTCAGCTGAATCCCATAGGAAAGTCAGTGCTGGGTAGGAACAGTTGGGGCTGAACAAATCACAGACATGAAATAGCTGTGATGGGAATCGAACTCACAACTTCACAGCCAGGAATCAAATTTGCTAAGAATAGGCAGTGAACTCAGGAACTATCACAAAGGGGGTGTGTTACAGGTAAGTGCATGCTGCACTGCATGCTTTACTACAAAACTGTATCTTGCTGTGACAAAATATGCTCAGTGACCCGGCTGTCTTTCTGTGCTGAATTGGTATTATCTCATATATTGACACATCTTTTTTGTGAATTTGCAAAAATATCTTAATGAATTCTGAGGGGTGTAAGTCTACTAGGAGCAGTTCGAGTTTAATTGTTTACATACATGTTTGCAGTATAGTGATACATTACCATTTTGTGTGTGTGTGTGTGTGTGTGTGTGTGTGTGTGTGTGTGAGTGCTTTGCTCCACAGAAATAAAAGAAAACGGAAGAGTTCTCTTATGTTTGAAAATAGCTCATTTCATGTTTGAGATCATTATCTTTGTGTTCTTACACTCTGCTTACAGTTACTTAAAAAAGATGTGAATATGGCACATCATGTATCCATCTCAACAGTAAAGTTATTTCCTGCTTCCTGTTGTAGAATTAAATCCTTCAGTTGACGAACTCAGTGGCATGAAATTTTCAGTTAACCCAACCATAAACAGGTATGATAAATCATTAGCATAAAGGTCAGTTGATATGGAATTTCTAAGAATTGTAAAAACTTCTGCACTTTGAAAAAAAGTGACAGAAATACACAACCACAGGGCTCCTTGAAATATAGAAAGTTGGTAGTTTGGTGTTGTATGGTAAAAGAGGAGAGGACAGCAACGTGAAATGTGAAAATGTGAACTCCCATTAGATTTGAAGCAAGCTTTCAGCGTGTCATTGTGGTTACCTTTTTTTGATTGTGTCATCTTCTGTGCTGCTTCAGTCTCACCACACTCATGTCCTTCATTCCTACCCCCATGTACAGTCACAGCTGGCCCTACCTGCATAGCCCTGGCACTCCCCAGGGTCGGGAGCAGTTAATGTCACATTATCATGAAGCAGTCCATCAGAGGAGACTTAGCACTGCTGCTGAATCACTTGGGTGGTGTTTAGTGGAGCCTGTTCTGATCTACCATACATACACAGGATACTTTCTATTAAGCCTCATACTGACAACAACAATTTTGTAGTCACTAAGCCATTTGTGAGTGATCTCTCCTACTGGAGGGTCCCACCACTTCTATCCAGTGATAGTCGCCGTGAATTTGCGAGTGGTGGTGACCCCAACAGAACCAATCCAAGGACATGCACAAGGTAATCAACACTGAGGTCACCATGAGAGCAGAGCATGAATGGCCACAGTATTCAAGACTTTTTTCATGCTGACTGGTGAGGATGAGGATAATGAAGCTGATGATCTGGATTTCCATTGTGGACTGAGGCTGCATGACAGGACTGTTCTCTTTGTTTACTTTTATAATGTTTCCTGGTGTCAGCCACGCAAGAAAGATGCAGATACCAGCAGTGCTGGCCAGGAAATTTGAGCAACACTTAGGAATGCATCCATTTAGTGGACGAAACTCTGTTGTTTGGTCCCAGTGAACTCAGGTGAGCCTATAGCAAGCTCAACTCTGGGTAGGAGCCAGTTTGGGCAGAAAAATCCCACAAAAAAGGGGTCTGCTGGGAATCACCACAGCAGTTGGCTGAGTTCGGCTTTTGATTGTAAGGCAGAGTAATGAACTGGTCATTTCATTTTGAGCGAGTATATGTATATGTATTAGCATGCATGCATGTTCTTTGTCTCCTAATGATCATTTGTTGCAGTGGCCTTTGCCAGGATTCTATAAACAGTAACTGTTGTAAGCTTTGGATGCTGAGTGATACTGCTAAATGTAAAGAAATTCTAACATCATGTTGAGACCTTCAGGCATAACACATATTCGTGCATAAAATGAGAAAACGTGGACCATAAATCTAGATTTTAAAGAGGCATTTTTCATCTTTCGCAAATTCCAATCAGGGTGTCTTGTATTCCTCTGCATCCTGTATAGCTGAATCGGTTTTGGGAGCTGGAACCCACCTGGTTTGTTCAAGTGATCCTTAGGTTTCTTCTCACATCAGACTGACCAAGCTGTAATCCCGTTCTTATTGTTGCCTTGCCAGCCAGTGGTGCCTGCTCTGTCGTTTCCTTTGACACTTACGTGACCTGGGCAGTACATTCATACAAGGTTTTCCAACAGAACGCTGCACATTCATTCATGCCATGCAGGGCTTCCCATTCCACTTTTTGAAGCAGGTTCTTGTTGTCAGTCAGTGCCAAGGCTTCTTGGAGTGCTTGTGGCTCTAGCTAGTTCTTACAGTCAGTCAGTGCCAAGGCTTGTTGGAGTGCGTGTGGCTGTAGCTAGTTCTTGCAGTCAGTCAGTGCCAAGGCTTTGGAGTGCTTGTGGCTGTAGCTAGTTATTGCAGTCAGTCAGTATCAAGGCTTGTTGGAGTGCGTGTGGCTCTTGCTAGTTATTGCAGTCAGTCAGTGCCAAGGCTTGTTGGAGTGCGTGTGGCTGTAGCTAGTTCTTGCAGTCAGTTCATGCCAAGGCTTGTTGGAGTGCATGTGGCAGTAGCTAGTTATTGCAGTCAGTTCATGCCAAGGCTTGTTGGAGTGCATGTGGCTCTAGCTAGTTATTGCAGTCAGTCAGTGCCAAGGCTTGTTGGAGTGCGTGTGGCTCTAGTTAGTTATTGCAGTCAGTCAGTGCCAAGGCTTGTTGGAGTGCGTGTGGCTCTAGCTAGTTATTGCAGTCAGTCAGTGCCAAGGCTTGTTGGAGTGCGTGTGTCTCTAGCTTATTCTTGCAGTCAGTCAGTGCCAAGGCTTGTTGGAGTGCATGTGGCTGTAGCTAGTTATTGCAGTCAGTCAGTTTCAAGGCTTGTTGGAGTGCGTGTGGCTGTAGCTAGTTCTTGCAGTCAGTCAGTACCGGCTTGTTGGAGTGCATGTGGCTCTAGCTAGTTATTGCAGTCAGTCAGTATCAAGGCTTGTTGGAGTGCGTGTGGCTCTAGCTAGTTATTGCAGTCAGTCAGTGCCAAGGCTTGTTGGAGTGCATGTGGCTCTAGCTAGTTATTGCAGTCAGTCAGTGCCAAGGCTTGTTGGAGTGCGTGTGGCTCTGCCTCTACATCCATTGTTAGACTTAAAAGTTGTTAGGCTGTTGGCATCTGATACAGGTGTACACACACACACACACACACACAGACACAGACACAGACACACACACACACACACACACACACACACACACACACACACACACACACACACACACACACACACATACGCTTGAAGTTATCAGATACAGACACTCGCTCACATGCACACACACACACACACACACACACACACACACACACACACACACACACACACACACACACACAGAGGAAGACAGAAAGGGAACAAGGGATAAGTATTAAGAACATTTTCTGATGTTTTCTGCCTTGTGTATGATGAGGTCTGCCAATGGAAGTGTGTGTGTTTCAGTATGGTACCAAACCTGCTGGGGGTGTGGCTCATGTTCCCCCAGGCTGGAACCAGTGGATTGGACTGGTAAGCTGTTTTTCCATCCTTCCTGTGAAAACTGAGGAAACAAGGCGGGTTTTTTGTTATTGTAGTTTGCTTTGATTTCACATCAAGTTTCTTTTTTTTTTTTTTTTTTTTTTAGGGTTTATGGTGTCATCTTTTTTCAGATTTCAGTTCAAGGTTTTGATGGAAGTGTGGAAGTGCTCCTAGTATGACTGGCTCCTTGACCCCCCCCCCCCCCCCCCCCCCCCCCCCATTTCTCTTCCATTTTCCTCTCATCTTTTTATCGGAAGATAGTCATTATGCATATATCTATGTGCATTGTAGTACAAGTTGATCTTGATCTGTTTCTTTAAGAAAAAAAATGGTTTTAAAACATCTGTTGTGTGTGGGTTTTTTGGTGGTTTTTTTTTATTGGAAGATAATCATTATGCATATATCTGTGTGCATTCGTAGTACAAGTTGATCTTGATCTGTTTCTTAAAGAAATGAATTGGTTTTAAAACATTTGTTGTGTGTGTTTTTTTTCTGGTGGTGGTTGTTGAAGAAATCAAATGAAAGAACTTTCTTATGTTTCTGTAATCTCATGCTTTTGAAAATTTCTTTTGATCAACAATATTTGTTCTAGAAACCATAAATCACGATGCTTTTTTTTGAACAGGAAATGTGTGCTGTTTGAAAATGAAAGATAGAAAAATAATCATATGTCAAGTCTGTTTTCATGGTTTCTTCAATGATCTTAGCAATAACTGCATCTTAGAGTATAGTACACCAGTTCAGATCAACTTATTTTGGACAGCTTGCGAGATGATTTGCTGCAAGAGGGCTGCAGCACCCAGTGACTGATGTAAGGACATGGCATAGGGAGTGTGGTCCACATCCTTTCACAACTCCAGTTAGTTTCAGTTACACCATGTTATCAAGCATACTTTCTGTGTACCACTTCCTCAGAGCTTTGAAAGTGCCTTGTCACAGTATTGGCATCCTTAGAATGTAACTTTCACCCTGTGCTTAGGAATTGTGTTTCTGTTTTCTTCCAGACAGCTAAGGCTGCAGGATTGATTTAGGTTTTAGAGTCTTAAATGGAGTGAAGAAGAAAAATGGTCTTAGAGTCTTAAATGGAGTGAAGATGAAAAAACGGTTTTAGAGTCTTAAATGGAGTGAAGAAGAAAAATGGTCTTAGAGTCTTAAATGGAGTGAAGATGAAAAACGGTTTTAGAGTCTTAAATGGATTGAAGACAAGAAACGGTTTTAGAGTCTTAAATGGATTGAAGATGAAAAAATGTTTTAGAGTCTTAAATGGATTGAAGATGAAAAACGGTTTTAGAGTCTTAAATGGAGTGAAGATGAGAAACGGTTTTAGAGTCTTAAATGGAATGAAGATGGAAAAAGGTTTTAGAGTCTTAAATGGATTGAAGATGAAAAAAAGAAAAACATATTGGGTTACAATACTTGTAAAAACAAGACACACCGAGATTGAGACATAGTTGACAATATAGTTTTTTTTTTTTTTTTTCTTTTTTTTTTTTTATATATATTGTATATTCTTATTCCACCTTTCTGTTGTGGTAAGTTTTATGTATTGACAGTATAGCTTTCTGACTTTTTTTTGTTTATATATGTCTTTCTTATGCCACCTTTCTGTTGAGTTGGTTTCATACGAATGAGGATGAGGATGGTGAAAAGCGAAGCTTGCGGAGTTCCATTGTGGTATGAGGCCACATGACAGGGCTGTACTCTGTGCCTCCTGTCATGATACATCCAGGAGTCAGCAGCCAGGCCCTGGAGACACAGACAGACGCCTGCAGTATTGGTCAGAACATGTCAGCGGCATTCTCAAAGATGCACCCGTCAAGTGGATGAAGCTTGATCTGAGTGGATCTAGTCATGCCATTGGAGCCTTTACACACTCAGCTCAGGCTGGGAGCCAGCTGGGGCTGTAAAAATCCCCTAAATAAATGTCTCTGATGGGACATGATCCCACAGTCTGACAACCCTCTACGCTGACTTCTGTTTCGTAGCAGGTGGTTCCTGTTTATTGTTATTATTATTATTTTTTATCTTTTTTTTTGTCTCATCGTTTGTGCCCAACCCAGTGGCATTGCATCCCCTCCACTCCCCCCACTCCCCACAGCCACTGCCTGTTCTGCCCCACCATGACCTTAGCACTGACAATACACAAGGAGCAATGGAGTCCTCATGAGCAAGTGCTCCAGAGGAGACAGTGCACTGCCGCCGAGTCACCTGGATGGTTTTCAGTGGTGCCTGTCGCTGAGTCAACTGGATGGTGTTCAGTGATGCCTGTCGCTGAGTCAACTGGATGGTGTTCAGTGATGCCTGTCTCCAAGTCAAGGATGTGGTGTTCAGTGGTGCCTGTCGCCAAGTCACCTGGATGGTCTTCAGTGGTGCCTGTCGCTGAGTCACCTGGATGGTGTTCAGTGGTGCCTGTCGCCAAGTCACCTGGATGGTCTTCAGTGGTGCCTGTCGCTGAGTCACCTGGATGGTGTTCAGTGGTGCCTGTCGCCAAGTCACCTGGATGGTGTTCAGTGGTGCCTGTCTCCGAGTCACCTGGATGGTGTTCAGTGGTGCCTGTCGCCGAGTCACCTGAATGGTGTTTATTGGTGCCTGTCGCTGAGTCACCTGGATGGTGTTCAGTGGTGCCTGTTCTGATCTCATCTCTGCAGGATCTTGGATACAGTAAATGGCTTTAGTTGTAGGTCAGCGTGAGTGGACTCTCCCTTCAGAGGATGCCACCACCTCCCTCCAACCACCATCCCTATGAATTGGCTGACACCAGAGACTATGATAGAGGATGGCACCACCTCCCTTCCAACCACAGTCCTATGAATTGGCTGACACCAGAGACTATGATAGAGGATGGCACCTACCCCCCTCCAAACCACAGTCCCTATGAATTGGCTGATACCAGAGACTATGACAGAGGATAGCACCACCCCCCTTTCAAACCATAGTCCCTATGAATTGGCTGATACCAGAGACTATGACAGAGGATAGCACCACCCCCCTTCCAACCACAGTCCCTATGAATTGGCTGATACCAGAGACTATGATAGAGGATGCCACCACCTCCCTCCAACCACAGTCCCTATGAATTGGCTGATACCAGAGACTATAATAGAGGACGGCACCACCCCCCTTCCAACCACAGTCCCTATGAATTGGCTGATACCAGAGACTATGACAGAGGATAGCACACCCCCCTTCCAACCACAGTCCCTATGAATTGGCTGACACCAGAGACTATGATAGAGGATGGCACCACCACCCTCCAACCACCGTCCCTATGAATTGGCTGACACCAGAGGCTATGACAGAGGATGGCACCACCTCCTCCAACCACCGCCCCTATGAATTGGCTGACACCAGAGGCTATGACAGAGGATGGCACCACCTCCCTCCAACCACCGTCCCTATGAATTGGCTGACACCAGAGACTATGATAGAGGATGGCACCACCCCCCCTCCAACCACCGTCCCTATGAACTGGCTGACACCACAGACCCTGACAGAACCAAAGCAAGGGCATAAATGTGGAGAGGTCACTGAAACTGAGGTCACCATGAGAGCAGGGCATGAAGGGACACAGAATTTAAGATTTTTTTTTTTTTTTTTTTTAAATGTTGATCAATGAGGATGATGAAAATAATGCTATGGATTGCCATTCTGGTTTGAGACTGCAAGATGGAGACAGAACTGTAATCTACAGTTACTTTCATAATGTATCCCAGTGTCAACCAGGCTTGTGAGATTCAGACACTTGCAGTGTTAGGAAAATTGAGCGACACTCTGAGAGGTACATCAAGTAAATGGATGAAATCTGACTTTCCAGATTTAGCCCATAGCAAATGTCCTCCGGGTAGGGGCTGGCTGAGGCAGACAAATCCCCACAAAGAAATGGCTGTCATGGGAATGGAATCCAGGACCATCCAGCTGGGAGTCGGTGACGCCATGTGTTATTGGTATTACTAACACTGCCTTTTTTGTATTGTTGGTAATATAAAGTTTTTGATTCTATAGATGGCTGCTGCATTTTTAATAGTGTTGGTACATAAGCTTTTTGATATATCCATTTCTTATAATAATGATGGGATCATGTTTCTGATGATGCAATTCCTGATATCGATTTTCTGACATCAAATGCTTTTTTTAATACTGTGTTGGTAACATTACATTTTTTTTGTAACTGATGGTGATACTGCATGTTCTGTTGCGAGTTAAAACTCATATTGCATGTGTGATTCTATTGTGACCCAGGTGGGCAACTCCAAGTACTATAACTATCAGCTGTCAATCAATGGTAAACTTGAAAAACACGGCCATGATTACAAGAAGGACTATTTCACCAAACTACATAGTGAGTACCCTGTGTGTTACCAGTGGGTTAGCGACAAGCTTAGAACACAAAGCAGCATTTGATTTTCCTGTACTTTCTGTGTGTGGTCAAACCTGAATTTTGTGTTATTTAGCATCAGGGATCTTTGGATTATTGATTTTAGAATAAATGTTATTGACATTGTCACATCTTTGATTTGTTTGTTTCCATTTGTTTAAACACCTTTTTATCTCGGTGTTTAGAAACATCTGAATCTGCTGAATTCTGTTCTTACATTCACATTCTTTCTCCCTCATCAAAATCTGTTCAGTTCTTTAGTTACAGGACCATAAAGCATTTAAAACTATTCCAGATGCAACAGGCTTTAAAGTGACAATAAAAACTGCCATAGAAACTACATAATCATGAAACTCCTAATAGTGAGATGAAATGATTTTATCCTTATTCACACATGAGAAAAGAAAAGAAAAAAGAATCCACGAGGTAACTCGATTCTATGTCAACATTGATTGTGGCATGGCAGTAGGGGTGTGAAGAGTGCTGGCCAAGGGCTGTGGAGAAAGGAGAGCCAGAATTCTGTCAGCTCTGCCATGGCAGTAGGGGTGTGAAGAGTGCTGGCCAAGGGCTGTGGAGAAAGGAGAGCCAGAATTCTGTCAGCTCTGCCATGGCAGTAGGGGTGTGAAGAGTGCTGGCCAAGGGCTGTGGAGAAAGGAGAGCCAGAATTCTGTCATCTCTGCCATGGCAGTAGGGGTGTGAAGAGTGCTGGCCAAGGGCTGTGGAGAAAGGGGAGCCAGAATTCTGTCAGCTCTGCCATGGCAGTAGGGGTGTGAAGAGTGCTGGCCAAGGGCTGTGGAGAAAGGAGAGCCAGAATTCTGTCATCTCTGCCATGGCAGTAGGGGTGTGAAGAGTGCTGGCCAAGGGCTGTGGAGAAAGGGGAGCCAGAATTCTGTCAGCTCTGCCATGGCAGTAGGGGTGTGAAGAGTGCTGGCCAAGGGCTGTGGAGAAAGGGGAGCCAGATGCTCATGATTTGATTGTCATCAGTTTATCAGTGATACTGTGGAGTCTGAAAGTTCTGTTGATGGCTATGCCTTGCACTGTGATAATATGATATTTATGCTACTTTTTTTTTTTTTTTATTTTTTTATTTATGCTACTTTTTGATTCTTGGCACTGTCAACATTTTTCAGTGGAATAATTAATGAAGATCATGACTGCATATTACCGTTTTATTTGTTTGTTGGGGGATGGGTAAGTGGGTGTGTGGGTATATTGAATTACTGTCACTATGTTTATAAATGAAAGCAAAATATATTTTTGGGGGTTCATGTGGCATTTGTCAATGAAGAGATGTATGACAAAGGGATGTGGCATTTATCAGTGAAGAGTAGTATGACAAAGGAATGTAGCATTCAATGAAGAGATGTATGACAAAGGGATGTGGCATTTATCAATGAAGAGATGTATGACAAAGGGATGTGGCATTTATCAATGAAGAGATGTATGACAAAGGGATGTGGCATTTGTCAATGAAGAGATGTATGACAACGGGATGTGGCGTTTATCAATGAAGAGATGTATGACAAAGGAATGTAGCATTCAATGAAGAGATGTATAACAAAGGGATGTGGCATTTGTCAGTGAAGAGATGTATGAGAAAGGGATGTGGCATTTGTCAATGAAGAGATGTATGAGAAAGGGATGTGGCATTTGTCAATGAAGAAATGTATGACAAAGGGATGTGGCATTTATCATTGAAGAGATGTATGATAAAGGAATGTAGCATTCAATGAAGAGATGTATGACAAAGGGATGTGGCATTTACTCATGGAGTCAGAAGGGCGTTGTGATTCAGAAAATGGTCTTTGATTTGCTGTGCAGAACAGAAAAGCAGAGAAGTTTGTGTCAGCCCAGACCCAAGGCGGCAAGCCTTTCTTCATGATGCTGTCCACACCCGCCTGCCACGCCCCTTTCACCCCCGCTGACCCCTACAACAACTCCTTCCCTAAGGAGCAGGCGCCCAGGAATGGCAGCTTCAATGTCAAGCCCAAGGTACATTGTTTTGTTTTTTCATCAGCCTTGCCTCTTTTTTCTCTCTACCTGTAGATGAAGAGGGTATAAATTTGGTTCTTTCTTTCCTTTTCCTACCAATGTTCAGGAAATTTGAAGGTGATGATAAAGTCAGAGAGACATGATTTGCTTGAGACTTTACTAAAGCTGTCGTATGTTTCCTTTCGTAATAATTTCATAATATGAGTACCAGCAGGTATGTTGAACTCAGGGAGTGATATGATCAATGTTGGCAGCAATTGCAGCTAGGCACACTATGAAGGGCTGTGGTGTAGAAAAAAGTATCACAGCCAATCTTAATACAAACTAGCTTTGCATCAGCCAGGCCTGGAAGATACACCCAGAGCCACCTGCAGGGATCTCGGGGAAGAAGCGCTGAGTGATCAGACAGGGGGGAAAGGTGGTCAGTACTGTTCTCGCTGCTGGTTCAGACAGGTGGGAAGGTGGTCAGTACTGTCCTCGCTGCTGGATCAGACAGGTGGGAAGGTGGTCAGTACTGTTCTCACTGCTGGTTCAGACAGGGGGAAGGTGGTCAGTACTGTTCTCACTGCTGGTTCAGACAGGTGGGAAGATGGTCAGTACTGTTCTCACTGCTGGTTCAGGTGGGTATTTTTGGGCAATGTATAGGATGGTACTGCCCGTACAGGAACCAGCATCATTATCCATGTCAGTTGGTTCAGGTGGGATATTTTGGGCAATGTAGAGGGTGGTATTGTATGTACAAAACCAGCATCATTATCCATGTCAGTTGGTTCAGGTGGGGTATTTTGGGCAATGTAGAGGGTGGTATTGTATGTACAGAACCAGCATCATTATCCATGTCAGTTAGTTCAGGTGGGGTATTTTGGGCAATGTAGAGGGTGGTATTGTATGTACAAAACCAGCATCATTATCCATGTCAGTTAGTTCAGGTGGGATATTTTGGGCAATGTAGAGGGTGGTATTGTATGTACAGAACCAGCATCATTATCCATGTCAGTTGGTTCAGGTGGGGTATTTTGGGCAATGTAGAGGGTGGTATTGTATGTACAGAACCAGCATCATTATCCATGTCAGTTGGTTCAGGTGGGGTATTTTGGGCAATGTAGAGGGTGGTATTGTATGTACAGAACCAGCATCATTATCCATCTCAGTTGGTTCAGGTGGGGTATTTTGGGCAGCCAAGAAAGTGGTACTGCCCTTACAGGAATGATATCATCACCTGTATCAGTTGGCTCATATGGGATATTTTGGGCAATGTAGAGGTGTGTACTGCCCTCACTACAGGAACTGATATCATCACCTGTATCAGTTGGCTTATATGGGATATTTTGGGCAGTGTAGAGGGTGGTACTGCCCTCACTACAGGAACTGATACCATCACCTGTAACAGTTGGCTCTTATGGGATATTTTGGGCAGTGTAGAGGGTGGTACTGCTCTTACTACAGGAACTGATATCATCACCTGTATCAGTTGGCTCATATGGGATATTTTGGGACCAGACAATAGGGATGTTCTCCAGATCAAACTTTTTATAGCTGTAGGTTGTCTAACATACTTCCCCAGACAATCAGGTTTTAGATCCAGAGTGAGTTTAGATGCATGTTAGCATGCACAGTCCTCTGCCTACCTGCCTGGAGGCTCTGTAAGCTAAGCCACATGCAGTGGAGGGCACTTACTGTGCCAGTACAGCTATAGAGGGGAACCTGACAGGAAAAAACAAAGTAAGGCTGCTAGTTGATAGCTACTGACTAATTCTGCTCATAGATATGACTGATCAGGCCAAAAGATTGTACACGTTTTTGGTAGTCCAGATGGTGACCCTTTCTGCAAGCTTTCTCAGCAGCAAGTTTGCTAGGTCGGGGCCTTTCATTCCTCTGTTTCTGAGCCTAGCTGGTGGAGCTGTCTGCGAGCACTGAAAGCTTATGTCACATGGTACTTTGATCACCTCTCTGCGATTCTGGCACTTACCTTGATGTACATTATAACTGTCCTGTGTGCGATTCTCGCATTCGCCGTGATGTACATTATAACTGTCCTGTGTGCGATTCTCGCATTCACCGTGATGTACATGATAATTGTCTTGTCTGCAATTCTGGCATTCGCCGTGATGTACATTATAACTGTCCTCTCTGCGATTCTGGCACTTGCCGTAATGTACATTATAACTGTCCTGTAAGCGATTCTGGCACTTGCCTTGATGTACATTATAACTGTCCTGTGAGCGATTCTGGCACTTGCCTTGATGTACATTATTACTGTCCTGTCTGCGATTCTGGCACTTGCCTTGATGTACATTATAACTGTCCTATGACAGAAGATAGCAGAGATGCAATGAGGGAGACTGAGGTAGTCAGAGACCCTGTCTCCTGTTATGTACAACAGGATAGAGATGGGAGAACCAGCTCAGTCCTTTAGTGCTGACCATAAGTTTACATTTGTCCAGGACTTCTGTGGTCTGCCTCAGAGACGTCCATCCTGCAGCATTCCCTATAGAACGGGCTTTGACAGGAAACCACAGTGAGAAACGTGCCTGTAGCAGACAAGCATATAACACGTACTAACTGCAACTAAGATCTTGAGTGTCAGCGAATGTGTTCAGCTTGCTGTCCGACACTGTCTTTTGTTTAATGTGCCTTACATGAAGTTGGAAAAATCAACCTCAAGCACCCACCCCAAATGCCAGAATTTTTTACTGCAGGCTATCAGTTGCCAGCACTAGCATTCATACAGAAAGATAGATACAACAAATGACTGGAACATGTTTATTTTCTGTGGGAAGCAGATAGGGTTGATTGATTCTGCAGTTGAAGTTCCGCCTTGTCATGGCAGACCTTGCCAGGGTGATTTTTGTTTTGACCTCCTGTGTTGAGCAGCATCCTTGATCAAAGTGGAATCCAGATGCTTGAAGCAGGTCATTTCTTTTCTGTGTCTGCTCAGATCAGAGTGGAAATCCAGATGCTTGAAGCTTTCATTTCTTTCTGTGTCTGCTCAGATCAAAGTGGAATCCAGATGCTTGAAGCTTCCATTTCTTTCTGTGTCTGCTCAGATCAAAGTGGAATCCAGATGCTTGAAGCGGGTCATTTCTTACAGTGTCTGCTCACTTAATGTTACTGTGACTGTTGCATGTAACTGCTGACAAACGTTTTGATTCTCACTGAGCTGACTTCAGCTCATGATGGATACCATGTGGTGAGACTCTCACAGTGAAACCTGATCATAAAGTGTTGGAATCTGCATGAGATGCGACATAAATACTTTGTAGATGAATATTTGTCACATAAATCCAGATGTGTGAGGAAAACAGATTTAAACTCTATCTGCGTGCTGCCCAAGCTGTAGTCAGGCGCTTATGTTATGGCCACCTATGCCCGACCAGAGATTGGACTCCAGCCTTAGTTCAGGTTAAGCAGAGTTAAACCATATTCTGTGCATAGATGATACATTCAGGTAGAATATTTTCAGTAAATACATCTGAAATGATTGAGTGAGTTTTTGTTCATTTTTTTTTTCTCTTCCGAAACTATGGTCCAGGAAAATAATGTTACTGAGAGGCATGTTTAAGTTGAAATCATTGTGGACAGTCCAAGCAGATAACTGTAAAAGTACAAAAGCTGTATAAATTTACACAGTGGCAGAAAATATATTTGAACTATGACATGATTAAGTTTTATCTGCATTTTAATTTTTATCACAAATGTAATAATAGAACCTGTCAGAGTAAACAGTAATGGACAACGTGATGAAGGATCTGTTTTGCTGCTCTTCACCGAGAAACCATGTGTCATGGGATAATTCAAACACAACAAAAATTCATAGAGAGAAAAAAAAAAAGAATTTCTGTAGTTGTATGTCCTTTTTATTTTTGTCAGTGGAGAGTTACAATGGTTTGAGTAAAGGGGCCCTGATCTTCCAGTTAACAGCCCACACACACCAGCCTGGAAGGCTGCACACCCAGTCACTATGTTCTGAACTTCAGTTGAACAGCCAACACACACCCAGCCTGGAAGGCTGCAACAGCCAGCACACACCAGCCTGGAAGGCTGCAACAGCCAGCCCACACCGGCCTGGAAGGGTGCAACAGCCTCCACACACCAGCCTGGAAGGGTGCAACAGCCTCCACACACACAGCCTGGAAGGCTGCAACAGCCCACACACACCAGCCTGGAAGGCTGTAACAGCCAGCACACACCAGCCTGGAAGGCTGCAACAGCCCACACACACCAGCCTGGAAGGCTGCAACAGCCAGCACACACCAGTCTGGAAGGCTGTAACAGCCAGCACACACCAGCCTGAAGGCTGTAACAGCCAGCACACACCAGCCTGGAAGGGTGCAACAGCCCACACACACCAGCCTGGAAGGCTGCAACAGCCAGCACACACCAGCCTGGAAGGGTGCAACAGCCCCCACACACCAGCCTGGAAGGCTGTAACAGCCAGCACACACCAGCCTGGAAGGGTGCAACAGCCAGCTTACACCAGTCTGGAAGGCTGTAACAGCCAGCACACACCAGCCTGGAAGGGTGCAACAGCCCAGCACACACCAGCCTGGAAGGCTGCAACAGCCAACACACACCCAGCCTGGAAGTCTGCAACAGCCAGCACACACCAGCCTGGAAGGCTGCAACAGCCCCCACACACCAGCCTGGAAGGCTGCAACAGCCAGCACACACCAGCCTGGAAGGCTCCAACAGCCCACACACACCAGCCTGGAAGGCTACAACCAGCGCACACCAGCCTGGAGGCTGCAACAGCCCCCACACACCAGCCTGGAAGGCTGCAACAGCCAGCGCACACCAGCCTGGAAGGGTGCAACAGCTCACACACACCAGCCTGGAAGGCTGCAACAGCCAGCACACACCAGCCTGGAAGGCTGCA
Organism: Conus betulinus; assembly: GCA_016801955.1. Taxonomy (NCBI): domain Eukaryota; kingdom Metazoa; phylum Mollusca; class Gastropoda; order Neogastropoda; family Conidae; genus Conus; species Conus betulinus. The sequence goes on along the minus strand of JADBJO010029028.1, from coordinate 3,096 downwards.
ACAGCCAGCACACACCAGCCTGGAAGGCTGCAACAGCCCACACACACCAGCCTGGAAGGCTGCAACAGCCAACACACCAGCCTGGAAGGCTGCAACAGCCAGCACACACCAGCCTGGAAGGCTGCAACAGCCCACACACACCAGCCTGGAAGGCTGCAACAGCCCACACACACCAGCCCGGAAGGTTGCAATAGCCCCCACACACCCAGCCTGGAAGGCTGCAACAGCCTCCACCACACACCAGCCTGGAAGGCTGCAACAGCCCCCACACACCAGCCTGGAAGGCTGCAACAGCCCCCACACACCCAGCCTGGAAGGCTGCAATAGCCTCCACACACCAGCCTGGAAGGCTGCAACAGCCCACACACCAGCCTGGAAGGCTGCAACAGCCCACACACACCAGCCTGGAAGGGTGCAGCAGCCCACACACACCAGCCTGGAAGGGTGCAACAGCCCACACACACCCAGCCTGGAAGGCTGCAACAGCCCCCACACACCAGCCTGGAAGGGTGCAACAGCCCCCACACACCAGCCTGGAAGTCTGCAACAGCCAACACACACACACCAGCCTGGAAGGCTGCAACAGCCTCCACACACCAGCCTGAAAGCTGCAACAGCCCACACACCAGCCTGGAAGGCTGCAACAGCCCCCCCACACCAGCCTGGAAGGCTGCAACAGCCCAGCACACACCAGCCTGGAAGGGTGCAACAGCCAGCACACACCAGCCTGGAAGGCTGCAACAGCCAGCACACACACCAGCCTGGAAGTCTGCAACAGCCAACACACCAGCCTGGAAGGGTGCAACAGCCCCACACACACACCAGCCTGGAAGGCTGCAACAGCCCCCGCACACCAGCCTGGAAGTCTGCAACAGCCAGCGCACACCAGCCCGGAAGGCTGCAACAGCCCACACACACCAGCCTGGAAGGCTGCAACAGCCCACACACCCCAGCCTGGAAGGCTGCAACAGCCCCGGCACACCAGCCTGGAAGTCTGCAACAGCCAGCGCACACCAGCCTGGAAGGCTGTAACAGCCAGCACACACCAGCCTGGAAGTCTGCAACAGCCCCTGCACACCAGCCTGGAAGTCTGCAACAGCCAGCGCACACCAGCCCTGGAAGGGTGCAACAGCCAGCACACACAGCCTGGAAGGCTGCAACAGCCAGCGCACACCAGCCTGGAAGGGTGTAACAGCCAGCGCACACCAGCCTGGAAGGGTGCAACAACCTCCACACACCAGCCTGGAAGGGTGCAACAGCCTGCACACACCAGCCTGGAAGGCTGCAACAGCCAGCGCACACCAGCCTGGAAGTCTGCAACAGCCCCTGCACACCAGCCTGGAAGGCTGCAACAGCCAGCACACACCAGCCTGGAAGGCTGCAACTGTCAACACACACCAGCCTGGAAGGCTGCAACAGCCAGCACACACCAGCCTGGAAGGCTGCAACAGCCTCCACACACCAGCCTGGAAGGCTGCAACAGCCAGCACACACCAGCCTGGAAGGCTGCAACAGTCAACACACACCAGCCTGGAAGGCTGCAACAGCCCCCCCCACACCAGCCTGGAAGGCTGCAACAGCCAACACACACCAGCCCGGAAGGCTGCAACAGCCAGCGCACACACCAGCCTGGAAGGCTGCAACAGCTAGCACACACCAGCCTGGAAGGCTGCAACAGCCAGCACACACCAGCCCGGAAGGCTGCAACAGCCCCCGCACACCAGCCTGGAAGGGTGCAACAGCCAACACACACCAGCCTGGAAGGCTGCAACAGCCAATACACCAGCCTGGAAGTCTGCAACAGCCAGCACACACCAGCCCGGAAGGCTGCAACAGCCAGCGCACACCAGCCTGGAAGGCTGCAACAGCCAGCACACACCAGCCTGGAAGGGTGCAACAGCCCCCACACACCAGCCCGGAAGGCTGCAACAGCCAGCACACACCAGCCTGGAAGGCTGCAACAGCCAGCACACACCAGCCTGGAAGGCTGCAACAGCCCCCACACACCAGCCCGGAAGGCTGCAACAGCCAGCGCACACCAGCCCGGAAGGCTGCAACAGCCCCCGCACACCAGCCTGGAAGGCTGCAACAGCCAGCACACACCAGCCTGGAAGTCTGCAACAGCCAACACACCAGCCCAGAAGGCTGCAACAGCCAGCACACACCAGCCCGGAAGGCTGCAACAGCCAGCGCACACCAGCCTGGAAGGCTGCAACAGCCAGCACACACCAGCCTGGAAGGCTGCAACAGCCCCCACACACCAGCCCGGAAGGCTGCAACAGCCCCCGCACATCAGCCTGGAAGGCTGCAACAGCCAGCACACACCAGCCTGGAAGGCTGCAACAGCCAACACACCAGCCTGGAAGGGTGCAACAGCCCCCACACACCAGCCCGGAAGGCTGCAACAGCCAGCGCACACCAGCCTGGAAGGCTGCAACAGCCAGCACACACCAGCCTGGAAGGGTGCAACAGCCCCCACACACCAGCCCGGAAGGCTGCAACAGCCAGCGCACACCAGCCCGGAAGGCTGCAACAGCGCCCGCACACCAGCTTGGAAGGCTGCAAGCAGCCAGCACACACCAGCCTGGAGTCTGCAACAGCCAGCACACACCAGCCTGGAAGGCTGCAACAGCCCCCACACACACCAGCATGGAAGGCTGCAACAGCCAGCACACACCAGCCTGGAAGGCTGCAACAGCCAGCACACACCAGCCTGGAAGGCTGCAACAGCCCCCACACACCAGCCTGGAAGGCTGCAACAGCCAACACACACCAGCCTGGAAGGCTGCAACCGCCAGCGCACACCAGCCTGGAAGGGTGCAACAGCCCCCACACACCAGCCTGGAAGGCTGCAACAGCCAGCACACACCAGCCTGGAAGGCTGCAACAGCCAGCACACACAGCCTGGAAGGCTGCAAGGCTGCAACAGCCAGCACACACACCAGCCTGGAAGGCTGCAACAGCCAGCACACACCAGCCTGGAAGGCTGCAACAGCCAGCACACACCAGCCTGGAAGGCTGCAACAGCCAGCACACACACCACCAGCCTGGAAGGCTGCAACAGCCAGCACACACCAGCCTGAAGGCTGCAACAGC
>JADBJO010029027.1:0-19478 GCA_016801955.1 Conus betulinus | reverse complement strand
CTCCACCACTGGTCCGCCCACCCGTCTCTACTGGTCACGCCCTGAATGCCTGCTCATTGTTCACAGCGCTGACCTGGGCCAGGTCTTCGGAAGTCATTTCTACACCAAGAGAGCAAGCACAACACTTGATTAAAGGAATGATTTGATGATGCTGATGACAACAGTGATCATAATCATAGTAACAGTAATAATAACAATGATAATGATGATAATAAGTATGATAAATCATGATAAGAAAAAAAAAATAATGATATTGATATTAACGATGATAATGATAATAATAACAATAACAGTAATAATGATAATAGATACAACGAACATACCAACAGCAAAAGCAATATCGGTGGTTAGTTTGTACAGTCTACAACTCCAACGTTAATTTGAGGTCAAAAGGCTCCACAAAGTGTGACCCAACAAAAAAAAAGTAATGTATACAAAACTATAGCAAACATTTGAGACCAGTAAGACAATGGTACAAATTCAATAATTGACTCATGCTGGTCATAGTCCTGTCTGTTAAAGGGGGGCCACATCAGGGTTACTATCAAGTCAAAATCAAGTCCCTATTTGTGAATTTAAGAAAACAATAGGGGTGGGGGGTGGGGGTGGGTGGGTGGAGGAGGGGCGAGGGAGGAGAAGAAAAAAAAGGTCAGCTCATTCTAACGTGCAAAAAAAAAAAACAAAAAAAAACTTAAACCCAGATTATTTTCCATACAGTCTTAGAATAAGTGTAAATATGTTCTTCTCTGGACTCTCAGAAATCACATCTGGTGGAAAACGTCTGAGTTTAGTCTTCATGAAGTCTGCTGTAAAGTGCCTGACCACTATGTAGAAGCTCCTCACACACACACACGCACACACACACACACACACACACACACACACACACACACACACACACACACACACATGAAAGCATACACAAAAACACACACAAAAAAACACACATATGAAACACACACACACCACACACACATACAAACACATGAAAGCATACACACAAACACACACAAAAACACACATATGAAAACACACACACAGACACACACACACACACATACCATCAGCCTCCATGTCATCCAGTTCCTCCAGCAGGTCACGAAGCTTCTTGAAGGTTTCATCCTCATCAGTGCGGTCCAGGTGCTGGTTCACCATACAGTTGTTGATCTTGCAGACCTCGACGAAGCTGGAGATAAGGCAACACGCTTCTGGTCATCTTCACCTTAAAATCATCTCCTTAAACCTGTCACTGACACGCTTGTAAACACGGATACTTATTAGATACATATGTACAGCTCAGGCAGAGAACAGGAACCCCCATCTGATGTGGACTGATCTGGGAATTGTGTATGGATCAACCCTATGCAAAGTGAATCAGCTGGCCCTCAAAATATTATCAGGCCCCGGACAACATGCAAGAAATGCTGAAGAAGCATTTCCATGGCTTTTCAATGAGGTTTTCCGCAACAAAAAAAATTTTTAAAAAAATAAATAAATAAATAAAAAAATAAAAATAAATATAAAAAAAAACCATGACAGACTAGGTCAATGCGGAAGCTGGCATAGCAGTGGGCTGTGCAATTTCTCCAAAGCTGCTGGTGTTGGCAGTGGAGGTCACCTTGAAAGCAGCCATAAGCCCTTCAGCTTCAGTGTACATCACATATGGGTGCCAAATGCCCTTTCTGTTGGCATTCATGGAGGACAGAACAGTTCTTTCTGCCAGGGAAGACGTAAAACAACAAATTCTGAAGCAGTTTTGTTGTTTCATCTAGGGCGAGTTCCATATGAAAGATATCACAAAGCCTCTCTCTGTGGAAAGGACATGTAGCCGGAACAGTTGTATTCGCTGTTGCCAATCAATCCATTCCAACAGAGATGGACGAACCAGTCAAGAGCGTTGGGCGGTGATATGATGGCTCCTTGAAAGACACCAAGTTCCTCTAGCCTCTTCTGCTATATGATATTAGCACTAGCTCAGTGGGATTACTGGAGGCTTAATTACAAGTACAGAAGTCTATGGCTTGGTGCTCCTGGTTTCACTGATGTTGCACTCTGCTGTCATCAAGCCAAGCTGAAGCTAACGGACCTGACACAAGATCCTGTGTGTTGTTTTGTGTAAGGAATGTCCCTGTGTTGCCGAGTGGCTCCACAAACTGATAAGATCGCCTGGAGAAACTTTAAGTTCAGCAACCATTGGGTGACAGCTGACAAGACAGTACCTTTCCAGAAAAACAGAATCCAAGGGACATCAACGTGTTCAGACCAATATTACTTATGAACATTGACGGGGAAACCTTCAGTGTCATGGCAGCAGGGCTAACTAAATATGTCTCAGAAAATGAGCACTTGGTTTCGTCAGTCTAGAAAGAAGGCATCCTGGGCAGATCTGGCATATAGCTCTACGATTCGAGGACCAATCCTGAGAGCTAAGGTACAGAAAAAGGGCCTGAATTTGGAGAGGCTCAGCCTGACAAATGCATATGCATCAGCTCTAACTGGCTCTTGAGAACGGCGTCCAAAAGATCATCCCAGAAATGCTGAAGAAGTGTTCTACAGCTTTTCACTATAATTTCAGTAAGGTTCTCCAGAAAACACATGCACAACAGACCCGAGTGGTCTGGAAGCTGGTTCATCCATGGGCTGTGCTGTTTCACTAATACTGTTTGTATTGGCAACGGGTGTCATCTTGAAAGCAGCCACGATCCATTCATGTTCAGTGGATCTTGGAAATCTCTCCTCTGAAAGACTTCACTGATGTAAAAACAACAGTCTCTCCACCTCAGGGCAATGAAATTCAAGAAATACTGAAGCAGTTGGAGGAGTCAGTTGCTTTATCAAACCAAAAGAAATCATGAAGCCTCTCCCTGCTGAAAGGAAACGAAGCTGAAACAGTTGTGTTCATTGTTGCCAACCCAGCCATTCCAACACTGACAGAACATGAACCTTGGACGATGGCAAGATGCCTTGAAAAATTCACAAAGAGGAAAGGGAACCAAGCCAATGGAAGAAGAACGCCTGCAGGTAATGCATGAACAACTTTCCTTGGTGAGGGAAAAGAACAAGCTCATAAAGATTTCTCTACATCTTGCCCTCAAGGAAAACACTTCCGCACATGATTACTAGCATGTATGTTCATCCCTTTGTCATGATTAAGTCCAACTATAATAAATCATAATCATGGTAACATCCTACACAACTTTATTCTACATTATACTGTTCTATAATGTATTGTACAAAACTGAATTGTGCTGTACTGTATTGTACTGTTCTGTATGATACTCTAAGCTGTAGCGTATTGTTCTGTCGGTAATTATGCCATACTGTACAGTGTTTTTCAGGTCATATAGTATTACACTGCACTGAATAGTTAGCTCACTTTTTTCTCTTTCTTTTTTTTTTTTTCTTTCCCGTCCCATCTTCTGTGCCACCTCAGTGGCAGTACACCCATGCCGCTCATTCAGACTCCCTGTCCACAGCCACAGCCCAGCCCGGCCCACCACGGCACTGGCAATCCACAGGGAGCAGCCAGCGTCAAGTGGCCAAGAGGCAACCTATCGGAGGAGACACTGCACTGCTGCCGAGTCACTTCGGTAGTGTTCAGTGGTGCCTGTTCTGATCTAACATATGCAGGACACCACCTACTAAGCCCCCTACTGACGACAAATACTGGTTAGTCACGGAACCAGTGTGATTAAGCTCCCTCCCCCTGGAGAGCTCCACCACATCCATCCAACAAAAGCCCCCATGAACTCGCCCAAACCAGTGAACCCAGTGGAATCAAAGAAAGGCCCTAGACATGGTAAGAACCTCGCCATGGATGGTCCCAAGCCCGGCTGAGAAAGAGGGAGGGTTGGGCGTAGGGTTAGCTTCCCTACCCTGTGAAAACAGACTAGCTACAGAAACGCCAACAAGGAAATCACAGAACACTGCGGCCCTGGGAGAGGATGCACCTTCAGCGGAAGGATCTATGACGCGGAGTAGTGAAAGCCAGAACCTGGAAGCTACTCAGCCGACTTCCATCCTTAGTACCAGGACCACCATCACCATCGGGACATGGAATGTACGGACCATGTTCGAAACAGGCAAGACTGCTCAAGTGGCCACAGAGATGAGGAACAATAAACTGAGCGTCTTGGGCATCGGCGAAACAAACAAGATGGATAGGAGCAGGACAGAGGAGACTGACCACAGGAGAGCTGCTGCTGTTTTCGGGCCACGAGGAGGACAATGCGCCGCACACCCACGGAGTCGCCCTGATGCTGTCCAAGACTGCACAGAGAGAGCGCTGACTGGATGGCAGGCTCATGGTCCCCGGATCATCACAGCGTCCTAAACATTGTACAATGCTACGCTCCGACGAATGACAGTGAGGAGGATGACAAGGATGACTGTCTACATAGACTGCGCAATCGATTTTGTTCTCCAGAGTTTCTCCTGAAGGACTAAAAAACGCCACCTCAACCTAAACATTGTACAATGCTACGCTCCGACGAATGACAGTGAGGAGGATGACAAGGATGACTTCTACAATAGACTCCAAACAGTTCTCCAGAGTTTCCCTGGAAGAGACATCACTGTTGTCATGGGAGACTTCAACGCCAAGATTGGCAGCGACAACACAGGCTATGAGAAGATCATGGGGCGGCATGGGCTGGGAGACATGAATGACAATGGGCGAGAGGTTTGCAGACCTGTGCGCCACAAGTGAGCTCGTCATAGGAGGAAGCATCTTCTTCCCGCACAAGAGAATCCACAAAGCCACCTGGGTTTCTCCCGATCACACAACTGAAAATCAAATTGACCACATATGCATCTACAAGAAGTTTAGAAGATCACTCTTGGATGTCCGCGTCCGTAGAGGAGCAGATGTCGCTTCAGATCACCATCTGCTCACAGGGCGCTTTAAACTGAAACTGAAGAAAAAAACTGGACGGGGGAAAAATCACCCATCGTCAGAGATTCAACACAGTCCTTCTAAAAGACCCAACAAAGAAAGAGGAATTCAAAACTGAACTCTCAAACCGCTATCAGATCCTGCAAGAGCTGCTTGAGGAAGAAGTGACAATTGATGAGAGATGGGGAGCAATGAAAGAGGCCTGGGTTACAACCTGTAAAGTTGTACTAGGCCAAAAAAAACAAAATCAAAAGGAGTGGATCTCGGCAGAATCTTTAAAGAAAATAGAAGAGAGAAAGCAGAAGAAGGCGGCAGTCAACAACAGCCGGACAAGAACAGGGAAAACCAGAGCTCAGCAACAGTATACAGGAGTTAACGAAGAAGGAAAGAAAAGTGTGAAGGCAGACAAGAGGAAGTAGTACATTGAGAATCTGGCAGTGGAGGCAGAAGAGGCAGCGAGACTTGGCAACATGAAGAACTTGTATGACACCACGAAGAAGTTGTCAGGGAAGTTCAGCAAGCCAGAGAGGCCCGTGAAAGACAAGGAGGGAAAGGCAATACAAGGTGAGGATGGACAGAAACAGAGATGGAAAGAGAGCACTTTGAAGAACTACTAAACAGGCCAGCGCCAGAATATCCACCAAACATCCAGCCCAGCTGAGAATGATCTTCCTATCAACTGCGGTGCACCTACCAGAGAAGAGATCAGAGAGGCGATAAAAAAGCTAAGGAACGGAAAGGCTGCAGGCCCAGACAATATACCTGCAGCAGAGTTTTGAAGATGGATACAGAAACCACAGTAGAGATATTACACCCTCTTTTTTTGCAAGGATTTGGGAGGAAGAACAGGTCCCAACAGAAATGGAAAGAAGGTTACCTGATCAAACTGCCGAAGAAAGGTGACCTCAGCTCATGCACCAACTACAGAGGCATCACATTGCTGTCAGTCCCAGGAAAGGTATTCAACAGAATCCTATTGGAAAGGATGAAGAACCAGGTAGACGCACATCTCAGAGATCAGCAAGCGGGCTTCCGCAAGGACAGATCCTGCACCGACCAGATTGCCACACTCCGCATCATCCTGGAGCAGTCGTCAGAGTGGAACTCACCACTGTATATCACTTTCATCGATTACGAGAAGGCTTTCGACAGTGTCGACAGAGCATCTATCTGGAAGCTGCTGCAACATTATAGTGTACCACAGAAGTTCATCAACATCATCCGAAATTCTTATGAGGGGATGACCTACAGAGTGGTACATGGAGGTCAACTTACAGATGCTTTTGAAGTGAAAACAGGAGTGAGAGACAAGGGTGCCTTCTCTCACCATTCCTGTTCCTTCTCGCTATAGACTGGGTTATGAAGACGTCAACTGCAGGCAAGCGCAATGGCATCCAGTGGACTCTGTGGAAGCAGCTGGACGACCCTAGACTTTGCCGATGATTTGGCCCTTCTTTCACACACCCAGCCACAGATGCAAAATAAGACCGCAACAGTGGCAGAAACGTCATCCAGCATTGGACTGAACATCCACAAAGGAAAGAGTAAAGTCATGAAAGCCAATGCCACAAACCAAGACCCCATCATGCTAGAAGGCAACGCGCTGGAGGAGGTGGACAAATCACTTACCTTGGTAGCGTCGTCGACACAAGGTGGTACAGATGCTGATGTCAGAACCAGAATCGGAAAAGCGAGAGCAGCCTTTCTCCAGCTGAAGAATATCTGGAAATCAAATGTCATCTCCAAGAAAACCAAGATAAGGATATTCAATAGCAACGTCAAATCAGTACTTCTTTATGGAGCTGAGACATGGCGAACCACAGTTACCATCACCAACAAGATCCAGACTTTCATCAATTCTGTCTGAGGCGCATACTGAGGATCCACTGGCCAGACAGGATCAGCAATGAGGACCTGTGGCAACAGACAAATCAGAAGCCAGCCGATGCAGATATTCTCCAAAGGAGATGGAGGTGGATAGGCCACACCCTAAGAAAGCCTGCCGACAACACCACCAGGCAGGCATTGTCCTGGAACCCGCAGGGAAAAAGAGAGAGAGGCCGCCCAAGGAACTCCTGGCGCCGAGACCTGCATGCGGATATGACAGCGTTGGGGAAAACCTGGAACCAGCTGGAGAGAATTGCCCTGGACCGTGATGCCTGGAGGACCCTTGTTGGCGGCCTATACCCCAGAAGGGGTTGTAGGCGTAAGTGTTGATCATGAAATTTGAGCAACTCTCTTGGAGACACATCCATACAGTGAGTGAAACTTGACTGTGTGGTCCCAGTCTTCCCAATCGAGCCTGTAGCAAACTCAACTCTGGGTAGGGGGAGGTCGGGGTACAAAAATCCCACATGGCTCTGATGGGAATCGAACCCACAACCTCCTAGCTGGGATCCATGATGCTAACCTCTTCACCATGGTGGCTGGTGATGACAATGACTGTTCACCTGGGGATCCAGCACGAGTAAGTGACCCTTCAGAGGCAGCCACAACATCCTTCCAACGACAGTCTCCATGAAACTGTCAATACCAGTGACCTTGACACAAAACACATCAAGGATACAGATGTGGAGTTTAAACCAAAACTGAGGTCATCATAAGAAGAGGGTACAAAAAAAGCCACAGGACAAAAGACTTTTTTTTTTTTTTTTTTTTAATTAAAAGCTCATTGATGAGGATGATGAAGATGATGCCATGCAGCTTTGTTCTGGTCAGAGACCTTATAACAGGGCTGTATACTATGCTTCCTTCCAACAGCAGTCAAGCCTAAGAGATACAAACACCTGAGTGTTTGATCAGAGAATTTGAACACTCCTAGAGACACATCTATGAGGTGGATGAAACTAGCCTGTAGGGTTCCATTTGTCCTCTCTATACAAGCACTTGAAGTGTTGATCAGAGAATTTGAACACTCCTAGAGACACATCTATGAGGTGAATGAAACTAGCCTGTTGGGTTCCAGTTGTCCTGTCTGGACTCACCGCACAACCAACTTTGGACAGGAGTCAGTCACAGCCCACAAATTCCTCAAATCAATGATTTGATGGGAGTTGATTGCACAACCTCCCAGTCCACAATCTGTGTCGCTAACCACTGCGCCACCGCAGAGTACTGTACTGAAATGCATTGCATTATATTGCTATTGCATTGCATTGCGTTGGACTCTGTTGCGTTGTCCTGTGCTGTATTGCACTGCACTGTACAGCATTGCATTGCACGGTATCATGTTGCATTGTTTTGCACTGCACTGTGTCAACTTCTCACCTGCTCCAGCTCCTGTTATGACGCAGAACGTTGGGGTTGCCGATGACGATGAGCAGAGCTTTGGGACGGGTCACTGCCACGTTGAAACGCTGTAACACACCACCAGGTGGCACTGACAGTGAGGAAGGCACCATCATAGAGCAGGAACACTATCCTGTCTCAAGGGACAGACTGGGCACCATGTATCTATCTGATCAGTATAAGTTGGGTCTTATGAACATAGTGGTTCGCCATTACGGGAAACTTGCATGCATATTCAAGCATACAGATATACATGTGTCTGTATATTACCTCATGCATGCACGCACCCATATGCACTTACACACACAAACACACACACATGTTGTTCCAAAAGATGGCTACCTGTTCTACAGGACACCTTGTTCTGCAGGAAGCCTTCGAACCCCCCACCCCCACACGCAACCCTGGCCCAAAGCCTCTCACCTTGTTGTACCTCTCAAACCTTTCCACCTAAACAACCCACCCCACTCCATTCCCCCCAACCACCCTGTCCCCAGTGCCCTCACCCTTGTTGTTCTGCAGGAAGCCAATGGAGAACTTGTTGTCGGTGTGGAGGAAGCGGGGGTTGCTCCTGACGGTGGAGACGATGATGATGAGCCGCTCCTGCCCCTGGAACGCCTCCACGCTGCCCACCTTCACCTTGTCCATCCCCTTCTTCTTCAGCTCCCCGCGGATCTTTTGCACCTGGACAAACACCTCAACTGTCATTCACCTGCAGTATCATAGAGGTGATGAACTAAGCAGTATCATTAGAGGTGATAAACTAAGCAGTATCATGAGAGGTGATGAACTAAGCAGTATCATTAGAGGTAATGAACTAAGCAGTATCATGAGAGGTGATGAACCAGGCAGTATCATCAGAGGTGATGAACCAAGCAATATCATCAGAGGTGATGAACCAGGCAGTGTCATCAGAGGTGATGAACCAATGCAATATCATCACAGGTGATGAACCAGGCAGTGTCATCAGGGGTGATGAACCAAGCAATATCATCAGGGGTGCAGAATCCCAGCAATATCATCAGGGGTGATGAACTAAGCAGGGGTGATGAACCTAAGCAGTATCATCAGGGGTGATGAACTAAGCAGTATCATCAGGGGTGATGAACTGACTTGCCTATCGTAGGCACTCACCAATATGATAACAGTGACAGCAATGATCATGCATGGTAATATTAATGATAATGCAAACTTACTTACTGTCAGAACCATGGACAATGACAATGATCATGATGATGATAGGATGAGGAGAAAAATCAGAACAACATTGATAGAGCAGTGTGATGCTTGCTGTGGGGGAACTTGTGGAGACCGTGGTGATGATGATGATCTCATGAATGATGATACCAACTTGATTGATACAGGGAATGATGATGATGATGATGATGATGATGATGATGACAATGATGATGACTAAGATGTATAATGACAACACTGATGAAGCCATCTGCTTGCTGCATGACTTCTAAACTCTTAAGGTGATGATGACCTGACTAATGATGATACCATCCTGACTGATATTGGGACAGATGATGATGTTGATGATGATGATGATAACAATGATGACGGACAAACCTGCTGGCTGTATTGACAGGTAATGATGACAGCAAATGTGGTGTGTTTCATGTTGATAACATTCGTCTGCTTGCTGCAAGGACTAAAGAGGAGAAGGAGGATGAAACCCACAAACCTGCTACAGCAACAAATAATGACTGCAAAGATGAAAACAATACCTACCTGATTGCAGCAAGTGATGATGACGACGACGATGACGATGACGATGACGATGATGATGATGATGATGATGATGATACCCACACACTTGCTGAAGCTACTCACACTGACTACACCAATGAAACACTACCTACCTGCTTGCTGTAAGGACTGATGATGCCGATGTGATCCTCAGTGATGCGGAGTCCCTGCGGAGTCTTCTGGTGGACCAGCTGCTCCACGTACTGCATGACCTGCCGCACCTCATAGGGTTGAAGAAGGATGGTGAGTTGGCCTCCTGCATGTCCTCCCCACCATGGCATGGAAGATCACCGGCTTCTGCTTGTTGGGCAGCTCCTCCCACCCACACATGCGGTGCGTCAACTCGGGCAGGCCGCTCGCCTGGGTGCGACAAAAGATGAGTTTTTCACGTCTCTGTCACATGTTAGGTGACTGCGGATGCTGATGTCTTGGTGTCCATGAATGACTTGCCAAATGTAACGTTAAAAATAAAACTTGAATACAACTCATTTCGAAGATTTTCTTTATTCAAAGGCTTGTCCAGAAAGAATGCCAAGAATCTGAAAATGCAATAACCTTTTGCGTTTGACTGTGCATGTACTGTTTTGGGATGTTCAGAAAACAACGGAGTTTTCAGCTGCCATTCTCACTATGGTTATAAGGGAAACCCAGCGGAAAGACTCACCACTAGGTCGCCGTTGTGTAGAAGAGTTCATTGGGGACCTCCAGAATGGCGGGGTGGGAGCGGTAGTTGCGCACCAGCTTGGTGATCAGCAGAGGATCATAGAGCAGCCCGTCCTGGGCGTCCTCTCGCCGCCGATAGATGGGCAGCTCCATCAGACGCTCCATCAGCGACACATCTGCATCAGGCAGAAACCATGCGTTGACACACTTCATGGCACAGACCAACACAAACAAACCTACATCATACATGGTTCTGTGTGTGTGTGTGTGTGTGTGTGTGTGTGTGTGTGTGTGTGTCTGTGTGTGAGTGTGAGTGTGTGTGCGTCTGTGTGTGTAAGTGCAAGTATGTGTGTGTCTGTGCGTGTGTGTGTGAGTGAATGACTGCATGCATGCATGTGTGTGCGTCTATGTATGCATGTGTGATAGTGTGTGATGGGTGTGTGTGTGTGTGTGTGTGTGTGTGTGTTTGTGTGTGTGTGTTTGTGTGTGTGATGGTGTGTGTGTGTGTGTGTGTGCATATGTGTGTGAGTGAGTGCAAGTGTGTGGTGTGTGTGTGTGTGAATAGAATAGAATAGAATAGAACAGAATAAATTTTATTGCCATGAAACCTCGGGTTTATGAGACACAACATGGTAATCATAGAAGAACAAAACAATCATACACAAATTTTCCTAGTAATGACTGAGCATTCTCTATAGTCATTAACTGGCTTGGAACAATATTTGAAGCATTAATATTAAGACATTGTATGCCCTCATTAAAATGTTTCTGTTTGCATCAAACTTTCACAGTGATCAAGAAAATGAACTTCGTCTTCCAATACATTACAATGATTGCAAAGTCTTTGATCTCTAGACATAGGTAGATATCGTCCTTTTTCTATTCTTAAGTCATGTGCACTGATCCGAAGTCTTGTTAACGCTTGTCTGTGCCTCGGATCTGTAACAGAGATTAAATAATTTCTCTTTCATATTCTTTTTGCGATCGTGTTGTAAAATTAAGTTTTGGTGAGTTGTTTTTCTTGTCTTTCCAATATCGAATGTATTCATTTTCTAACTTTCATATATTACAACTTTTAGTCTCCGTATATTGAACGTAAATTGATTTGTCCAAACATGTGTGTGTGTGTGTGTGTGTGTGTGTGTGTGTGTGTGCACGTGCGCGTGTATGTGTGTGTGTGTGTGCATGTGCGCGCGTCTGTGTGTGTGTGTGTGTGTGTGCAGTGCGTGTGTATGTGTGTGAGAAAGTCTGCGTGTGTGCATGCATGTACATGTGTGTGTGTCTATGTCTGTGTGTGGGTGTATATGTGTGTGTGTGTGTGTGTGTGTGTGTGTGTGTGTGTGTGCGCACGTGCGCGTGTCTGTGTGTGTGTGTGTGTGCGTGTGTGTGTGTCTGTGTGTGTATGCAGAGCTGTCAAGACCTCAAAAAGCACGAAGTGTAGCATTCTGACATTTCAAACATAGCATTTCAAATTTATGCACTGTATTCGTATGCCTTAACACAAGACAGACTCAAACAGCTCTTTCATTCACACTTTGCTGCGGACATGACATTTTTGTGGACTGAGATAACAGAAATGTCATTAGTTATCTCGAGGCTTTACCTGACCTATAAACAACATAAAAAGAAATCACCGAACAAATGTTACCAAGACCATCAACTCTTACATTTTGGTCATGTTTCCATCACTACTGTGCTGTGCTATCAGCTAAAAGGTCTTTTGAAAGCATCCTGAGCGCAAAGTTGGAGCTTTGCCCCTTCTGTTGATATACAACAGTAGTCTGTTGTGCATGTAACACAGGCTGTGAAACAAATTTCAAAACTGCCAAATTCATGAATCAGCATCGACTGAAAGTCATGCGGCTGAAGGGAAGTGCAGCTGCTCTGCAGAGGCTGTTGTCTAACAATCAGATGAAAATGACGTCAGCCAATACCCAGTTCAAATTTCTTGGCTAAGGGAGATGGAACTAACTGAAAAATGAAACTGCCCAATACGCAGTTTGAAATTCTTGGCAAAGGGAGATGGAATTAAGTGAAAAATGAAATCGACCGATACCCAGTTTGAATTCTTGGGCGAAGGGAGATGGAATAACGTGAAACATGAAATCGCCCATATCCAGTTTGAATTTTCTTGTGAAGGGAGATGGAATAATCACAAAACATGGAATCGCCCAATATCCCAGTTTGAATTTCTTGGCGAAGGGAGATGGCATAAAGTGGAACATGAAATCATCCAATGCCCAGTTTGAATTTCTTGGCGAAAGGATATAGACAAAAGTGAAAAATGAAATCGCCCAATACCCAGTGTTTGAATTTTTTGATGAAGGAAGATGGCATAAAGTGAAAAATAAAATCGCCAAATACCCAGTTTGAATTTCCTGGCAAAGGGAGATGGAATTGAGTGAAAAATGAAATCGGTCAATACACAGTTTGAATTTCTTGATGAAGGGAGATGGAATTAAGTGAAAAATAAATTCGACCAATACCCAGTTTGAATTTCTTGGCGAAGGGAGATCTCAGGATGGGCCCCAACTGTCGAGGGTCGCCAGCCAGCACCACCTGCTTGCCGCATCTCCCTTCATGTACAACAGGCCTGCCAGCTGCTGCCACAGCCTCAGGTTTCTGTGGCATGGCTTTGCTTCGTCCACGAATACATGCGTGAAGTAATCCCTCGTCAAACTGGGGCAGATACAGTCTGGCCACAGAACCATCAACGAGACGTTATTTTCTGCTAAGTTCACTCTTTCTGTGTCAATCATAAGCAATTCATTATCTCTGCTGGGTTCATTCTTCCTGTGTCAATCATCAGCAATTCATGATCTGGGTGAAGTATATTCTTTCTGTGTCAATCATCAGACCACTCCTATTTTTACTAATTCATTCTCTGAATCAATCCTCAGACACTCGTTTCTCTGCTAATATTCTTTCTGTGTCAATCCTCAGCCACTCACTGTTCTCTGCAAAGTTCATTCTTTCTGTCTCAATTATAAGCAACTCACTTTCTCTGCAAAGTTCATTCTGTCTGTCTCAATTGATCAGCAACTCACTTTCTCTGCAAAAGTTCATCCTTTATGTCTCAATTATAACAAACTCACTTTTCTCTTCAAGTTCATTCTTTCTGTCTTAATTATAAACAAACTCACTTTCTCTGCAAAGTTCATTCTTTCTGTCTCAATTATAAGCAACTCACTTTCTCCTGCAAAGTTCATTCTTTCTGTCTCAAGTTATAAGCAACTCACTTCTCTGCAAAGTTCATTCTGTCTGTCTCAATATATGCAACTCATTATTTCTGTTAAGTTCATTCTTTCTGTGTCAATCATCAGTCAGTTGTTATCTCTGCGAAGTAATTCTTTCTATCAATCTTCACCCAGTTATTATCTCTGCAAAGTTCATTCTTTCTGTATTAATCATCACTGCTCCTTATTTCCGCCAAGTCATTCTTTCTGTGTCAAACATTGCCACTCATTATCTCTGCAAACATTTCTTTCTGTGTCAACCATCACCACTCATTATTTCTTCTAAGTTTCTCTGTCTGGTCAATCATCACACCACTCATTATTTCTGCTAAGTGTCAATTCTTTCTGTGTCAATCATCCCCACTCATTTCTGCCGAAGTTCATTCTGCCTGTGTCAATCATCAGCCACTCATTATTATCTTTCTGCAAAGTTTTGTGTCAATCATCGCCACCTCATTATTTCTCCTAAGTTCATTCTTTCTGTGTCAATCATCCCCACTCATTTCTGCTGAGTTCATTCTGTCTGTGTCAATCATCAGCCACTCATTATTTCTGCAAAGTTTTGTGTCAATCATTGCCACTCATTATTTCTGCTAAGTTCATTCTTTTTCTGTGTCGATCATCACCACTCATTTCTGCTGAGTTCATTCTTCTGTGTCTATCTTCAGCAGGTCATTATCTTATCTATGCTTCATCTCCTTTCTTCAATTGCTTTTTATTTCCATGCGTGTAACAATTAAAAAAAAAAAAAATCATAATTCACATAACAAAGCATGAGTGTACTCTACAGTACTCTACAAACCATATGCATATAGCTGGAAGATGGTCAATCAAGAAAAAGACCACTGACATCACAGAAAATCTCAATGTATGAGACATTGTTGGTCCCATCTTGGGATCATGTCTTTCTGCACAGACATTTTCTGACCAAGTCAGGCCCCAGGCAAAAAAAAAAAAAAAAGAAAAAAGAAAAGAAAAAAAAAAAAAAAACAAAAACAAAAGAAGAAAAAACTAGAAGAAAAGAAAACCCAGAAAAATGTGACTTTCTTAATAAGCGACTAACTGCTCCGTAAATACAGGTTCATGTGTCGCTCTGGACAAAAACCGCATCTGTGCTACTTGCTGGGATGAGAGCATTAGACCAAAACATCCGCACCTTTACACAGCAACTGTTTTCAGGTTGGAGAAGCATTTTTGAAAGACAGACAGCAGTTCGACGTAGAAGACAAAAGGAGTAAAACACCAAGAAAAAAAAAAATGCTGACAAGATGGAAGCCTACTCAAGAATGGGCTTTAAGAGAATGGCCAAAGCTTACACATCAATACATCGTTTTATTTCCAAGATTCTGAGAAAGCAGCTTGGTAACAATACGGCTGCATCACGATGGATTCATTCCTACATTGTGATGCACAAAGGTAAGTGGGAGATAGAATGGTGCTGCAAGCTCTACAAGACGTCAGCAAGAACTATGACCAGAAATGGTTAGATCGACTTCAACAGGTGATGAAGCAGGATTTTCATGTGTGAGCCAAAGACAAAATTCTCAAAACAAAGCCAGAACCTTGGTTGTATCTTTTTTTTCAATGTTATTCAATAAAACAGGATTAGTAGCAGTAGTACTAGCAGTCAGTTAACATCAGACTTCTTGCATCTCAGTATCACATGGTCCCAATATAGTTCAGACTTGATCATAACCGTAACGTAAGGAACGGGGACAGACTTGGACCTTACCGGCCGCGGTGATGAGGGTGGTGACGTACACCTTCACGCCTTGAGCTATCAGCGTTTTCTTGCTGGGGAAACAGACTTCCCATCCTGCAAGTTGCAGATGTCCTGCCCAACAAAAGCTTCTTGTCAATCCCATTCATGGAACCTCCTCAGACACAGCATCTGATCACAATCTTGACCCACAGAGTGAAGGGTATGACAATCGGCACCATCCTCAGTCATGTGTGACCAGATTATGACATTGTCCTCGGTTCATGTATGACTGGATTATCAACGACATCTTCCTCAGCCATGCATGACTGGATTATGACATTGTCCTCGGTCATGTATGACTGGATTATCAACATCTTCCTCAGCCATGCATGACTGGATTATCAGGGACATGTTCTCAGTCATGTGTGACTGGATATCAGGAACATTGTCTCAAGGGTCATGTGTGACTGGATTATCACGGCACAGTGTTCTCAAGTCATGTGTGACTGGTTTATCAGGAACATTTGTTTCTCAGTCATGATTATTGCTGTCGATTATCAGGGACATGGTCCTCAGTGTCATGGATTATCAGGGACACTGTCCTCGGTAATGGATTATCAGGGAACATTGTCCTCGATCATGTGTGACTGGATTATCAGGACATTGTCCTCGGTCATGGATTATCAGGGACATTGTTCTCAGTCATGTGTGACTCTGCCTCGTGAGACAAATGTTACAAATTTGATCTGGTCTTATGCATCAGATAGCCTCTCATGTTGTAATACCAATCAGATACCCTTTCAGCTGTCTACCAATCAGATTCCCTTCAGCTGTCCTACCCTATCAGATACCCTTTCAGCTGTCCTATCAGATTCCCTTTCAGCTGTCCTTACTATCAGATCCCTTTCAGCTGTCCTACCATGAAGAAACCCTTTCAGCTGTCCTACTATCAGATTCCCTTTCAGCGGTGCTACCTACCTCATCAGATTCCCTTTCAGCTGTCCTATCAGATTCCCTTCAGCTGTCCTACCTATCAGATTCCCTTCTCAGCTGTCCTACCTATCAGATTCCCTTTCAGCTGTCCTACCTATTAGATTCCCTTTCAGCTGTCCTACCTATCATATTCCCTTTCAGCTGTCCTACCTATCAGATTCCCCTTCAGCTGTCCTAGCAGATTCCCTTTCAGCTGTCCTACCTATTAAATTCCCTTTCAGCTGTCCCTACCTATCAGATTTACCCTTTCAGCTGTCCTACCAATCAGATACCCTTTCAGCTGTCCTACCATCAGATACCCTTTCAGCTGTCCTACCAATCAGATACCCTTTCAGCTGTCCTATTCATCATATTCCCTTTCAGCTGTCCTACCTATCAGATTCCCCTTTCAGCTGTCCTACCTATTAAATTCCCTTTCAGCTGTCCTACCAATCAGATTCCCTTTCAGCTGTCTACCTATCAGATACCCTTTCAGCTGTCCTACCTATAGATTTTCTTTTCAGCTGTCCTACCTATCAGGACACCTTTCAGCTGTCAGTACCTATTACATTCCCTTCAGCTGTCCTACCTATGGATACCCTTTTAGCTGTCCTACCTATCAGATACCCTTTCAGCTGTTACATCAGATATCCTTTCAGATGTCCTACCTATTAGATACCCTTTCAGCTGTCCTACCTATAAATTCCCTTTCAGCTGTCCTACCTATCAGATACCCTTTCAGCTGTCCTACCCAATATCAGATTCCCTTTCAGGTCCTACTTATTAACTCCCTTCAGCTGTCCTACTCTCTAGAAGCTCCTTTCAGCTGTCCTACCTATCAGATTCTTTCAGCTGTCACTACCTATAAATTCCCTTTCAGCTGTCCTACCTATTAATTCCCTTTCAGCTGTCCTACCTATCAAGATCCCTTCAGCTGGTCCTACCTATCAGATTCCCTTTCAGCTGTCCCTACCTATCAAATTGTTCCCTTTCAGCTGTCCCTACCTATCATATACCCCTTTCAGCTGTCCTACCTATCAGATCACCCTTTCAGCTGTTCTACTATTAATTCCCTTTCAGCTGTCCTACCTATCAGATATTTAAGCTGTCCTCCTATAAGATCAGATGTTTCTACCTATCTCCCACTTTCAGCTGTCCTACTCCTATCAGATACCCTTTCAGCTGGCCTGTTCCTACCCTTTTTGTACCTATCAGATTCCCTTTCAGCTGTCCTACCTATTAATTCCCGTTCAGCTGTCCTACCTATCGATTCCCTTTCAGCTGTCCTACCTATCAGATTCCCTTCAGCTGTCCTACCTATCAGAATTCCCTTTCAGCTGTCCCTACCTATCAGATACCCTTTCAGCTGTCCTACCTATCAGATTCCCTTTCAGCTGTCCTACCTATGTAAATTCCCTTTCAGCTGTCCTATCCAGACCCCTTTCAGCTGTCCTACCTATTTCCCTTTCAGCTGTCCTACCCTAGCTCCTACCCTATTCCCTTTCAGCTGTCCTACCTATCAGATTCCCTTTCAGCTGTCCTACCTATCAGATTCCCTTTCAGCTGTCCTACCTATTAAATTCCCCCTTTCAGCTGTACCTACCATATACCCTTTCAGCTGTCCCTCTCAGATTCCCTTTCAGCTGTTCTGCCTATTAAATTCCCTTTCCGCTGTCCTACTATCGATTCCCTAGCTGTTTCCTACCTATTAAGACTCCCGTTCAGCTGTCCTACCTATAATTCCTTTTCAGCTGTCTACCTATCAGATCTCCTTTCAGCTGTTTCACCTATCAATTTGTTTTTCCCCCCCCTTTCGCTTTCCCTACCTACAGATTCCTTTCAGCGTGTCCTACGACTATTAATTTCCTTTCAGCTGTCCTAAACTATCAGATATCCTTTCAGCTGTCCTACCTATCAGATACCCTTTCAGCTGTCCTACCCTATTAAATTCCCTTTCAGCTGTCCCTACCTATCGATTACCCTTTCAGCTGTCCTACCTATAAGACACCCTTTCAGCTGCAACGCTCATCACATTCCCTTTCAACTAAAATACCGATCACATTCCTTTTTAGATAGGATATTTCATTTGCAGATTCCCGTTGCAAGCCGTCTTCCGTACATGCTTTCTTCTGTTCCCTTCTACGCTACCGACTTTCCTCCACCCCTGTCAAGCTGTCCTGTCATACTGTTCTCTGCCACCCCCAAAGAGCTACCCTAATGATGAGATTCTCCTACCATTCCATTTCAAGCTATCCTACCTTTCGCATTCTTTTCGCACCCCTTTTCCAGGCTACCCTACCTGTCAGGACTGTTCCTCTATCACTTTCAAGCCATCCTCTTTCCGCCCTATCTAGTGTATTGGTACCAGTCACATTTCTGGGTCTGTCCCTTTCACCGGCAGATTGTTTCATGGTGACCTCAATGTCAGCTTTTCTCTCAATGATGGGTTCATGTCCAAAATCGGTGGTGGTCGAGGAAAAGTTATATGGGAGCACTGGTTGGACGAACCAGGTGGTCCAAGTCGATGGTTGTAGGAAAGTTCATGGTGGCCGGGTGGCTGGATAACTTGCTATCAAAATGGGCATCGTCTACAAGTTCATGAGGACAAATTGCTGGAGGACAGCGTCAACTCGTTGGCATTTTAAAGTTCGTGGGGACTGTGGCAGATGGACATTGCGGTCTCCCTCCAGAAGCAACATATTATCGAGGTCTCAAAACATGGTCTGTGGATTAGCTCTGGATCGAACAACCTTCACTGAAGTGACTCGCCCTCAATGCAGAATCTCCTCTGGCAGGTTTGTCCTGTGGTGGACGTGATATGAAATGCTCCATACTGACTATGGTGTAGGGGGTCTACAGCAGGCTATGTATGGGAGCGTCAGCATGGAAACAATGTGGCTGGAAGGAGATAGGCGAAGATAAGGAGGGGGGAGAAAAAAAAGGATAAAAAAAACAGCAATCAGGGGAG
>JADBJO010029026.1:17500-19479 GCA_016801955.1 Conus betulinus | reverse complement strand
ACTCTTTCGTCTCAGCCATTTCCACCAGCACATGAAAGTCTACTCTTTCGTCTCAGCCATTTCCACCAGCACATGAAAGTCTACTCTTTCGTCTCAGCCATTTCCACCAGCACATGAAAGTCTACTTTTTCGTTTCAGCCATCTTCCACCAGCACATGAAAGTCTACTCTTTCGTCTCAGCCATTTCGACCAGCACATGAAAGTCTTCTCTTTTCGTCTCAGCCATTTCGACCAGCACATGGAAGTCTACTCTTTAGTCTCAGCCATTTCTACCAGCACATGAAAGTCTACTCTTTCGTCTCAGCCATTTCCACCTGCACATGAAAGTCTACTCTTTCGTCTCAGCCATTTCCACCAGCACATAAAAGTCTATCTTTCAGCTCAGCCATTTCCACTAGTTATGAAGACCTACTCCTCTGAAAGCTGGAATGGAATTCAAAATGCATGCAAATTATATATATATATATATATATATATATATATATATATATATATATATATATATATATATATATATATATATATAATGCTGAACAATTAAGTAGTGGGGGAAAACAAGTGCAGGTTAACAATTCTTCCATCATTATAGTAATGACTTGGCAAAGATTTGAAATTGAGGGGGAAAAAAAAAAAACATTGAAGATGAAGTAAATGGAAAAATGTATATCATAAACATGAAAACCCTTCACTAGCTGCATGAGGAAACTATCGCAATCCCTCTCGAAGGCAGATCATCGCCTGCTCCGAGGCCTTTCGTCCGCTGGATTGGACTCATCAGGGAGACGGACACGGCTGATTGTGTCTCTGCTCTTGGTGTCAGATAGAGACACACACACAGTCCATAATTCTGTAGTGTTTCGACCGCCAAGGGTCGAAAAAAGAATCCAACAGCACCCCCAAAGCAGCCAGCAAAAGGTAGTAGAATTAAACAAAACGAAAGTGTGGAGAGGAAAAAAGTTGTTGAAAACTAAAAACATTACGCAAACAGTATAAAATGTAAGGACAATCTTTGAGCCTATGCTTGAGGATCCATTTAAAAACACGTCTTTGCATTTGACCTCAGACTGGACTTTAAACAGATGTCCAATCAAAAGAGAAACCCCCTTCCATCCTGGCTGTATCAAGTTACAATGGAAGCCTGGACCTTGAGACACAGTCCAACGTCTTGCCAGCGAGACCAGACAGACCCTTGTGCCCCCCTCCTCTCCATACATATGCACAGACCGACTCCTTTCATCCCGCCAGCCTGGCTGTCTTAAGCTGGAGCTGAACCCTGGAATGAGGGAGATGTACTGCAGGACATGACGGATGCCATGATTGTCACCCTGTACAAAACCTAGAGCATGAAGACAGACTGCAATAACTACATACGCAAAGTCTACGCTCGGGTCCTCCTGATCCGCCTGCAGAAGCTGGCTGAATATGTCTACCCAGAATCATAGTGTGGCTTTTAGAGCAGAGGTTCATGGAAGATCTGGTCTTCTCCCTTGCCAACTCCAGGAGAAGCGCAGAGAGCAGTGGATGCCCCTGTATGTTGCATTCATTGACCTCACCAAGGCCTTTGACCTAGTCAGCAGAGATGTTTTTTTCAAGGCTTTCTGAAAGCTCGGCTCCCCCCCCCCCCCCCCCCCCCCCCCCCCCCCCCCCCCCCCCCCCCCCCCCCCCCCCCCCCAAACTGCACAGCCCCCCCCCCCCCCCCCCCCCCCAATTGAGTCCATCCATCCGCTCCAAAATGAAAGGGACTATGCAGTTTAATGGCAACCTTTCCAAGCCCTTCGACATTTGCAGCGGTGTCAAACAATGCTGCATCTTTGCCCCACCCCTCTTTGGGATCTCCTTTGCTCTCCTCCTGAAGCAAACAGTCAACACAGCGCAAGAGGGGATCTACCTGCGGTCCAGATCAGCGGATAGGCCTTTCAATCTTGCCCTCAAAAGAGCAAAGACAAAGGTCCGTGAAGCTCTTATCAAAGATATTCTGT
>JADBJO010029026.1:7500-12500 GCA_016801955.1 Conus betulinus | reverse complement strand
GATGATCGCCGGATGGTTCTCCCATTCTGGAACGTCTACTGTACATTCCCAGTCATCTGCTCCAACCAGTAAACTCAGCTTCCATGATCTTGATATTACAGCTGTTCCAGACCATGATTGTGGGCCTCCTGCCGTGTGGAACATTGTTGCTGGCGCTACCGGTGGCGGAGATCTTCCTCCAGCAGTACTAACTGCATGTGCGATCTCCTTGAGCACTTGGTTGTGCCTCCATTATCAAATCTAAAACCGAGTCTGTAGATATGATTTCATCATATCCCAAAAGTATAACTTTGTCACGAAATGTAAAGTTTGTACATGGAACGCATTTGGATTTTAACAGTCTCTCCAAATTTTCCCAAAGCTATTTCGAGTAATGACACTCCCAGAAAATATGCTCTATATTGTCCTTAGTTTCTCTACAGAAATCATAATTGTTATTCCCTACAATCCCCGTTTCCTTTAAAAAACTACGTCAGCTCCAAGAATCCTGTGTACGATACGAAGCTGCAGCCATTTAAGTTTTATTTCCTGTATTTTATCACTTTGGTTGAAAACCTTTTCCCCAAAAATTTCTGTTCCCAGTTTCTCAGTCCATTTCTGGTACGAATTAGGAAGTTTGCTGTCAAATGTGAAAAGGTCATAGTACAGTCTTGATCCCTTGGATATAGAGTATATTATTTTTTTAGAGCTCTTGGTTTTTTCTTTTATATTTTGATTAATTGATATATTAAGAGCAGTTTGCAGTATGTATTTCCTATTAGAGCTAACAGCCGTAGTAAGCCAAGAAGCACACACCCATATCATATTTTCTGTTAAACTCGTTTAAACTTAGAAAACTTTCCGTCGTTTTTCAAAAAAATGTGAAACACAGCAAACCCCTTTCCAAGTCCACTTATATCTGATGACATTATTACCAATTTTGAATTTATCATTATGAAAGACTGACTCGGACAGTACATCCGATTATGTTTTTGCTTTCAGGTGTCTACAAAAATCTCTATATGCCATGAATGTATAGTTCCAGAATACATTATTGTATTTATTCAAAGGATAACAAGGACCATATTTTTCTATTTCTTCAAAGAAAGGATGCATTACACTCGCAATATTTTTTCACTTGTGTTTTGTTGTTTTAAATCTTCTCAGCCAGGTATGTTTTAGACCAGTGATATGCTTTCTAATATCGGTATGCCTAACTCCCCCTCCTTTTTTTTCTACTTATTGTATCCCGTTTGTCATTCATTCCAAACAAACCAAAACACATTCTCTGACAATCATTTATGAAGTCATCTGGTGGATTTGGAAGTAAAATCCATAGATGAATCAATTTAGATAAAATCAAAGATTTTAACACAGCAACTCGTCCAAGAGGAATAATGTTTCTTTTCATCCATATTTTAAACAAGGCTGTTATTTCTGACAATTTTTCAGCATAATTTATCTTGGATACACACATTTTATGAAAACATAAAATAATTGTTCAGCATTACATAATTTATCTTTTCACAGTTTTTTTTTACATCTTTTGTGAACCATATTCACAATATTTTTAACTTATCAGGGTTCCATTGTATGTTTAAATGTTGCATATATTTTATTTTTGAGCCTTTCTTACTACTACCTAGCCATATTGCTTGTGTTTTATCTGCATTTAGGAAAAGTCCTGAAAACTTTCCAAATTTCTCTATTAATTGGACAGATCTTTCAAAAGATATTCGATCTCATTATTCATTATTTGTGTATCATCAGCAAATTGTGATATTTTAAAGTTCTTTGTTGTTTATTTTAACACCTTTTATATCTTTATCTTCCCTAATCATGATTGCTAAGATTTCTACACATAGTATGAATAGATAAGATGAAAGTGGATCTCCCTGTCTACAGCCTCTTTCAATGTGAAACCAATCCAAAGTTTGACCGCTAACTATAATAGTTGATTTTATGTTTTTATAAAATGTTTGTATCCAATTACACATGCTATTTTCGAAACCATATTCGCTCAAAAATTTAAATAAAAAGATTCCCAGTTGAGAGAATCAAAAGTTTTCTCAAATCTAAACAGAGTAAAAGTCCGTGTAATTGTCTCACTTCCAGATAGTTAATTAGGTCATAGATAAGTCGTATGTTATCCCCAAGATATCTATTTGCAATGAAACCTGTCTGATCTTCACTTATATAGGCTCGGAGAGAACCTTTTTTTTATTTCTATTTGCGATGCATGCAGACCCAATTTTATACAGAACATTTAACATTGAAATAGGTCTCCAGTTTTTTTTTTTATAATCTCTCTCGATTTATCCGGTTTAGGTATGCAGGTGATTATTCCTTCTTTTTGAGTGCTTGACAGTTCCCCATCCTTGACTGGCTGATTTAGAGCACGAACTACAAAAGGACCAAGTTTTTTCCAGAAAAAAAAAAAAAAAATTCAGCTCCAAAACCGTCAGAACCAGGACTTTTACCATTTTTCATGTTTTTCAAAGCAAAGCTGGCTTCTCCTGAACTTATTTCTCCATTTAAGGAATCTTGTTCTTCTCTAGATAGTGTTAGACATTCTTGTATTAAGCCTTGTACGTCACGTGTATCTAGGTTTCTTTTGGAATGCAGTTGGTTATAAAATAAATGAACCTTCTTTCTTTCTCTTATTTGGCTCATCTATAAGTGTTCCATTGCTGTCCACCAATTTTGTCATACTTTTATTAACATAGGGCCTCTTTTCTAAATTACAAAAGTAGTTTGATATTTTTTTTCCCCCTTCAGCAATCCATTTAGCTCTTGATCTTTATATAACTCGCTGTATTTTCTTCTCTCTAAGTGTCACTGGTTGTTGGGTTGGTGTTTTCTTTTTAACAATTTAAAGTCTTCCTGTTTTATTTTTTCTTTGTTCTCTAATACACTGATTTCTTTTAAACAGATCGTCTTTTTTTTTAAAGCCTTTTTGCCTCATATTAGCATATGCAATAGTTTTCGATCTTATTTGCATGAGCAAAAAGTCAATAAAAACTTATCTGATACATTAAGTTCAACATCTTTAAGTGGGATTCAAGAGAGTGTTTCTACGTCATACTGTTCTATCGAATATTCACAGATGATTTCATTGATTGAATTATGTACTTTGTCTACACATTGTTTGTCTTTTAACGATTCACAATTAATTTTTCCAGAATGTGTTATGTTTAATAGTTTTCCCAAATTCAATTTCAGAACAACCATTGTATGATCTGTTCGATATCCAGGTGTAATATCTGCATCTTCAAAATTCAAAATAAGTCTTCTGAGATAAGAAAGAAATCCACTACCTACTCTGCTTTAAAGGCGATGATTTGTGCCTTTAAAGGCGATGATTTGTGCCATGTATAGCGTTTTACGTGTGGATTATTATCTCACCAAACGTCTGACAGAGCGAAGTCAGCCATCACCTTTTCTACACATTTTTTTTTTTGCCTTTGGATTGTTTATATTGCTATCATTATCATGGTCTAAATAGGGATCGAGGACAAGGTTCCAGTCACCAGCTAAAACAAGTGCATGATTTTCATATTTCTGTAGATTGCCCTTTAAGTTTTCGTAAAATTCAGGATTATCTTTATTAGGTCCGTAAATATTTACCAGCAGAATCTTCTTTTCGAAGGTTGTCATGGAGATAATGATATAGTTCCTGTTTGAATCCTTTTCTGTTTCATTGATTTTAAATTCAAAATTATTATTAAATAATATTGCAACTCCCCTGCATTTGACTTAACGGAAGGAGAAAAAAAATCTATATCCCCATTCAGACGTTACACATCTTTCAAGTTTTTCATTGAAGTGAATATCCTGAAGGCAGTGAATACAGTGTGACTTTTTTTCTAAGAAAATGAAATACGTCTCTTCTCTTCTGAAGGTCTAGTTCCTGAAAAATTCAGGGACGATATCGTCATTGCTGCCATGTTAAGTCATAAGGCATTTTGCATAAATAATTTTCTTGTACATCACTTCATATACAAATTGAAAAAACATAATGTGGTATTTCCATAAAAGTAATAAATTGGTCCATAATTTTTGTGTGTGAGAAAACCATTTCACCTTGAAAGTAACAGCAACAACAATTATAGCAACAGAAATCCATTGCTGTTGATAAACGGTAAATGAAACTGAGTGGGCTCGATAAAAAAAGAACCAGTTCTTTGCAATACACCACGATCGATACATGAAGAAACCACACGCACAAAACGCATACTGTGGGGAAAAAAGAGAGTAGAAAAAAAAAAAGAAAAAAAAAAAAAACAACCACGAATAAACAAACACAAGAATGGAGGGAAAAACATATTCTTTATAAATGACAACCGCACTGGGCAGCAGAGGGCTTTTGATTACGTGCTAATTAATGCACAAATCCAAACATAATACCCATATGGGAAATAGGGCTATTACAGACAGGGAGGCAGATAAACAGACGAAGGGAGGGGAGGAAAAAAAATTGATTCTCTGTGTTTGCACACATGTATTCATCTCTGTAGCTGTATGTGCGCGCGCGCGCGCAATTGTGTGCCCATGAATATGCGCGCGCGCGCACGAACGCCCCATACGCGCGCGCGCACACACATGTGCCTTTTCACTGATAAACCAAACATGTGCTAATACAATGTGCACATCTTTCAAGTATGATGGATATGAACCACCATACAATTTCAATAACAATACCAACGACAAGAAGATAACGACCACCACCCTGAGAGGAACAAGAACAAAGAAAATGACAAAAATGGTAACAATTGCCAATTGTTGCCACCACCGACATGCCCACAAGCGACCTTTGGTATTCCATTTGAGAATATGCAGTTACACAGCACCTGCATGGGGTAAACTAGAACACACACACACACACACACACACACACACACACACACACACACAAAGCAACAGCTAATGGCATAAGACAAGAGGTAAAAAGAGTTCATCAATATAGAAGAGAAAGAGGAGGGGGAAAAAAAACTGGAGGAAGTAAGAGAAAAGGGAGGGAG
>JADBJO010029026.1:0-2500 GCA_016801955.1 Conus betulinus | reverse complement strand
CGTGGGAGTGTGAAAAGCATGCAAGACGTTTTACCAGTGAGATGAGTGTTAATGTAGGCCATAACCTGAGGCAGAAAACGACAGTGAAGAGTTTTTGCAGTCTGACAGTGTTGAAATATAGATCAAAATTACTGTGGCGTTTTTCTTAATGAGAATATGAAGGCTGAAATTTCCCTTTATTTTTGCATTTAATACATTTTGCCTACTATGTCCTCGCTCTCATGTATTCTACAGTGTCCTAAACAGCTAATGGGTTGTGATTTGCCTGTGTGATATGAAACTTCAATATAATTCTAGGCAAGATACCCTGGGTGCACTACCCTTCTATCTCCCAGAGCTCCAAGAGAGTTTCAGTGGCACAAAATATGGTGTACAGAGAAGGAGAAAGGAAAGCTGAGGGGAAAAGGGAGACATTAATTTCATGACATCAAACAATAAACAAGTAGGGTAACTCTTGTTCCCATAAGAAAACCTTACACAGAGTAACTTTTGTTTAAGACCGGCATGGCCTTTTTAACTTTAATAAATGTTCAGACGAATGCAAAGATAAACAATCTGATAATGGGGAAAACAAGCGCAGGCTGACAACCCCTCTGCCATCACAGAAAATCTGATAATGTGGAAAACAAGCGCAGGCTGACAAACCCTCTGTCATCACAGAAAATCTGATAATGTGTGAAAACAAGCGCAGGCTGACAAACCCTCTGTCATCACAGAAATGACTTGTCAAAGGATTGGAATTGGGGGGGGGGGGGGGGGGGGGTTGAAGATAACAAGATGGTAACATGAAATTAGAAAAATATATTATGAATATGAGAACTCTTCACTAGCTGCAAGAGGGAACCATCGAAATCTCTCTTGAAGGCAGATCTATTTGTATTGCCTGCTGCTAGGCCTTTTTGTCTGCTGGATCAGACTCATCAGGGAGACAGGGAGACATGGCTGGTTGTGTCTGTGCTCCTGGTGCCATCTTCTTCATCTTCAACCAATCATAGCTAGAAAACTCGTAAGAGATCTTGAAAGTCGGCAAATCCTCTAATCCAATCTAGGAGACTACGGAACAGGTAAAACTACATGGAAAATGCGCCCACAAATGCCTATGAAATATGCGAAGGATCATGGATCATGGATTAGGGCTTCCACACTGTCCAAGAGTAATCTCGTGAAATTAGAATTCACAATTAAGCAATAACATGGATCGTAGGAACTGTGACACACCAATTAAAACTACTCTTGACCTTCCTTCAAGGCAGGACAAACTAGAACAAGTAAAGGCTTATCTTAAAACACTTGAAAGTCCCCAAAAACCATTGTGTATTGCAGTCAACGAAGCAGAATGCGCTCATCTAGAACGTGTAAAACAATGGATGAGACAGGTGGAAGACAATATACAGTGTGTGTGCCAACTATGCGAACTCAAAGAAATGAAGGGAAGGGAAAATATCCAGACTACTTCAAACACGTCTACCAAATTGCCATTCCTCCAGAGCTTGGGCTACACTATCGAGAATGGCCAGAGGACAAAACTAATGCAGAACGTCAGTTGAAACAAAACCAAATCGAGCTACCAGCTGTAAGCATCCTGTTGTAGTCTTTCACATCAGAAAGTTAGTTTATTTCGAGCAGGCTGCAACAAAATCACGTTGTGTCTTGGTATGCATAGTTGCCTCTCTGTGTGCGTGCATGCGTGCGTGCGTGTGTGTGTGTGTGTGTGTGTGTGTGTGTGTGTGTGTGTGTGTGTGTGTGTGTGTGTGTGTGTGTGTGTGTGTGTGTGTGCCTTGTCTCTGTCTCTGTATCTGTATCTGCTTTTGTCTGTCTGTATGTCTGTCTCTGACTCTGTCTGTCTGTCTCTCTCTGTCTCTGTCTCTGTCTCTGTCTCTCTCTCTGCATGCATGCATATGTGCATGTGTGTGTGTGTGTGTGTGTGTGTGTGTGTGTGTGTGTGTGTGTGTGTGTGTGTTTTGAGACTAGCAAATGTAAACCAGCAGTTCCTATAAATGTCAATAACTTAAGGAAGTATATCTTGCTTGAATCTACGTATGACGTTTGATAACTTCTTTTCGTCGTTTGGGTAACCTTGTATCCTTTAATTTAGTACTTTAAATTACTTGGTTGGATCAAGAACAATGACATCTTTGTGCCAGTTTCATTGCTATACGTTCAATGGAACTACATGCTTTAGGACAGGTTGCCTGCAGTAGGTTTCTGAGAAACACTTACAGGAAATCAAGAGTGAGGCATGCCAGGTTACAATAGATGGGTCTAGAGCAAAGACAATCGATCTTTGTTTATCAGAAATGTCTTTTTTTTCACTGAATATTGGTATATGGTATCTGTCGATTTCTTTAATATGTGTAAAGTTCTCCTCTCTCTCTCTCTCTCTCTCTCTCTCTCTCTCTCGCTCTCTCTCATCTCTCCTCTCCACACACACACACACACACACACAACACACACACACACACACACACTAGATATTCACCACACTTATCATGCCCTACAT
>JADBJO010029025.1:10000-19480 GCA_016801955.1 Conus betulinus | reverse complement strand
TTTGCCATTTTGTGAATGGGAACCCACGGATTTGATTCTTTCCAAATTTTTTGGCATATCACCATCACAACCAGCATTTTTGAAATATGTCATACGGAACATCGATAATTTGCATCAAGGCAGATTGTTTAGCATTTTGATTTTTCGGATTGCGTCCAGTTCCCCACCGAGGTTTTTTTTATTTGGAGATGGAATTTAATTGCATCTTTGAGTTCCTGCAGCGTTAGATGTGTCCTTAATTCGTGGTTTGTGTGTGTGTGGTGTTGGGGGGGGGGGAGGGGTGGTGGGGTTCGTGGTTTGTTTTTTTTGTTGGTCGTTTCTCGCTCTGCTCTGCGCTCTCTTCTCCTCTCTTCTCTGAGCGTTGTTGTTCGTTTTTTATTTTCTGGTTCGTTCTTGCTTTTGTTGTGTTTGTGTTGTGTGTTGTTGTGTGTGTGGTGTGTGTGTGTTTTTTGCACCCCCCGCGCGAGTGATGCCCATGCTTATGCTTCGCTTTATGATGTGTGTGTGTGTGTGTGTGTGTGTGTGTGTGTGTTGTGTGTGTGTGTGTGTTGCATGAGCGCGCTCGCGCGGCACTTGCTTGTATGTGTGTACGTGTGTGTGTGTGTGTTGTGTGTGTGTGTGTGTGTGTGGATGTGTGCGCCGCGCGCAGCGCGCGCGTCGCGCGCCCCACTTCTTGCGATATGTGCGTGTGAATACCGCGCCGCATGCGTTTATTTTAGTCATCATAGTGAACTTCTTTGGGAATTTGAGTCAGTCAGACCACATGGGAAAAAAGCAAACAGAACATGGGTTGTGCCCACTGTGCCCACCATTAATTTGAACACGAGCGCATGTCCAGTTTTGTTAGGCAGAATCGCTGTGTCGGGAAACTTTTCCAAGAGAATCGAACTATGTCACATTTTATTTTCAGAAGCGACAGCTCTAAAGATGGGCATATCAATCTCATTTTGTACTTTTTCTTAGTTAGAAAATGTTTTAAATGATCTGCAGAGCAGAACGGGAGCAAGACTAAAAGAACACACACACACAAATTCTGTTTTTTTTTTCTCCCCCTTTGTTTTTTTTTTTTTTTTCTCCCATCTTTTTTGCCATCTCAGTGGCACTACACCCACGCCGCTCCATTTCCAACCCCCTCCCTTTCCCCCCTCCCTCGCCGTCCGCGCCAGGGCCCGCCGCAGTCCCGCACTGGCAATCCATCAGTCAATCAGCAGTCATGTCAAGTCGTCAAGAGCAACCCACCGGAGGAGACACTGCACTGCTGCAGAGTCACTTCGTTGGTGTTCAGTGGCGCCCTGTTTCTGATCTAACATACGCAGGACACTACTTACTAAGCCCCCTACTGACGACAATCATTGCTTAGTCGCGGGGCCGGTGTGAGTGAGCTTCTCCCTCCGGAGGGCGCCACAAACGTCCGTCCCAACGACAGCCCCCATGGATTCGCCGATGTCCGTGACCCCGACGGATCAAACCAAGGCCATAGAAACTGAGGTCACCATGAGAACAGGCTTGAAAGGGCCATAGAAGTTGAGACTTTTTTCTTTTGATGCCGATCGATGAGAATGAGGATTTCTTTCTTTCTTTCTGCGCACGCAGGCTGATACTCCTGCGGGACACTGCCTGTATAGACAGGCGGTGGAGTTTTGTTGTGTATGACCGTTTTTTTTTTATCCCGCCATCAAGGCAGCCATACTCCATCTTCGGGAAAGGTGCACGCTATGTGTAACGTGTCATCCATACCAACGGCCAAACTGGCCTTCTCTTCCGAAGTTGGTGATGGGATTTTACGTGTGTGCAAGATGTGCGTGCGTTCACACACGGAACCTCAGTTTATAGTCTCATTCGAAGGACTGTATGGAATGGAGTCAGAACCAATGTTAACTCCGAGGGAAAATCCTCCGGTACCGAAATTCGAACCAGGGGAACCTAGGATCACGAGTCCGGGGCTCTACCAACTGAGCTATGAGGATGATGTGCAGGATTTTCAGCATGGTGCCTGTGTATATGCTGTAAAGGTTTAGCAGTGAACGGTCCTGACCAACCATCAGTTGAGACACAACGTATATTATACTGACTTTGACTCTTGACCCAAAACAAGCAAACAGTCGTTTGGTATTTGCTGCTTGATCTTCCACCCGTAGCTCCCCTCCCTCCTCCTATCCCCCACCCCCCCCCATCTTATTCTTCTCCCATCCTCTCCAGTGGTTTTGGAAAGCAAACGGTGGTTACTTTCCTGGGCTGGCTTGGGTTGTGGCCACACGGCACGATTGGGATTTTGCACGAAAACACTGCAATCATGTCGGCGTTTGGAGGCCTACCCATAAATTTGAGCCAGTATTTCATGTTAAATTGATAATTGATCAAAAAAGAACAACTCCCCACCAATTATTTCCATTGTTTCGAGGGAATTTTCACCCGATGAAATCACAGTCTTCAAATGCACGACCTTCCCCTTAACTGACTTCCAGGCCTTTGCACTCACCCCCATGACCTTATCTTTGCGCTAGCTTGATGCGTCCAAATAGTCCCATTCCTTTGATTTGAATCTGTCTGCTTGGAACCACCTGGCTTTATGCCTTGACGGCTATATGAAAGAAAATGAGGAGAATCAACTTTCAGACACAATAAGAATTCTTAAAACAAATCTAGTTTCGCCAGTCTATGAATACTCGACTCCTTAAGCAAGGCTTTGTCCGCATTAATGTTGGTGTGCACACTAGTGGTATCTCTGTTGATGACCGATGTGTCGTCACGTCTGCCAGTGTGTCCACCACCACCAGTGCTAAGAGGTTTACGCTTCGTGTAGTCGCCGTCCAATGGGAGGTATCTGTAAACTTAACTTACCCCTGACGATGCTTTGGCTCAAACCATTATCACACGCTGTTTCGCTGTTTCGGAGAGGGAGGGATGAAGAGAGAGAGAGAGAGAGAGAGAGAGAGAGAGAGAGAGGAAGAGAGAGAGAGAGAGAGAGAGAGAGAGATGTTGTTGTTGTCTAACTCCAGACCTTTTTTTTTTTTTTTTCGGGCAACTTTGTCGTTCCCTAGTGTCATGGTTTGGGTTTGACAGTTCCGGAGAGGCGGTCCGAGGGCTGTTGTGTTGTCTGGTAACGTCACATGGGCACATATGCGGATGTACTAGTTTGAGCTCATGTCAACGTGTGTGTTAGCCATGTAAGGTTTTTTTTTTCTGGAGAGAGAGAGAGAGAGAGAGAGAGAGAGAGTGAGAGAGAGAGAGAGAGTGTTATTCACTCAACCAAACCCTTATATATCTCTCTCTCTCTCTCTCTCTCTCTCTCCTCTCAATCTCTCTCTCTCTCTCTCTCTCTCTCCCTCTCTCTCTCTCTCTCTGAGCAGTCATCAGGAGACGGGAGACCACAAACAGGGGCAATCCAATTTCTGTCTTGTCTACGAGTACTGTGAGGTCTGATGATTCAATTTGTCCACGGTCGCTGACATCAGCGGTGTTCCGCTTTCCGCTTCTGTCGGTGCCTTCCTTCCCTCGCTGCTTCTGTTGCTTTTACCCTCATTGGCCTCCTTTGTTTCTTTCCTTCACAGACTGCTCGTCATCCTATGTTTCTCTGAAAATTTGTCTGTCTGTCAGGCTGGTTCTGTGTGTGTGTGTGTGTGTGTGTGTGTGTGTGTGTGTGTGTGTGTGTGTGTGTGTGTGAGTGTGTGTGTGTGTGTGTGAGAGAGAGAGAGAGAGAGAGAGAGAGAGAGAGAGAGAGAGAGAGAGAAGAAGAAGAAGAAGAAGAAGAAGAAGAAACTATCCGTATGAAAGCCCTCCGCACCAGGTTAACAAGATGTAAATGGCAAAAACTGGCAGAGCCATATCCAGTTAACTGGTATGTTTGGAAAGCAGAAAACTTAAATGCAACAGCCACTGTGGTACAGTAGTTTGTTGGTGTCGCGTATTCTGTGCCGGGTGATCGTGGGTTCGATTCCTATCAGAGCCAGTTATTTGTGGGATTTGTCTACCAGAGCTGAGTTTGCTTTGGTCTCATCTGGGAACGCTGGAACCACACAGTCGAGTGTCAGCCTCGAAACGGAGGCGCCGCTGAGATTGTTCTCAAATTTCCTGACCAACACCGCAGATGTCTGCATCGCTCGGGCCTGGTTGACGCCGGCATATAATTGTTATGAAAGTAAGCGTAGATTACGGTCCTGTTGAAAAGACTTGAATGGAGCTACACAACAACATCTTCATCATCCTCATCCTCATCGATCAACATTGAAAACACACACATACACAAGTTCTGTGGCCCTTCATGCCCTACTCTGAGGATGACCTCATTTTCAAGTTCCTCTCCGCATGCATGTCCTTGGTGGGTTCGTGTTGCGGTCGCAGTATCTGAAAGTTCGTGGGCACTGTCGGTGGACGGACGGAGAGGGGGGGGGGGGGGGAGGAGGGACGCCCTTTGGAGGGGGACATTTACCTACGACAGCTCAGCGAGTAGGTAACCCTTGTCGTCAGTAGGGAGCTTAGTGGGCGGTGTCCTGCGTATGCTGGATCAGAACAGACACCCGCCACTGAACACCTAAGACCCTCGGCGGCAGTGCAGTGTCTCCTCCGGTTGGTTACCTCGTGGCGACTTGACCTTCGCTGCTCCCTACGGACTGCGGGTGTCGGGGCTTTGGTGGGACAAGACTGGGGTGGGGTTTTTTTGACGGGGAAACCCGAATGAGTGGCGGTGGGGGGTTATACTACTGGAATGGAAAAGAAGATAGGATAGAATACACAAGAAGAAGAAAAACTTACAAGTTTACATTTATCAGGTCTGTTTCTTAGGTTTGAAGATGATACAACCTTGCTTCTCTATGAATATAAAGCAGAGGTGTCCGTCCCTGCAAGTATTTGTCTGTGTGTTCAACCACGGTAAAACCAATTATGGTAATTATTACAAGACGGAGGTGTTAAAATACACCTGACAAATTCATTTTGATTTTCGGTCGATGGTAGTATTGTCAATGATCTGATGATGACACAGTCCTAGGAGTAAAGTTTGATAATAATTTGTCATGCTCCGAGCACTCTAAGAATGTGTGAAAGTGTTTCTAAAAAAAGATTTACAAGATGTTACGACGCACCAGTTTTAGAGACTACTGGAAACTTTTTGGATATTCTCGTATCAGAAATATATTCGTCCACACCTACATAGATTCTGTAGTCGCCTTACTTTGCAACTAGACTTGGCAAAGGTTCGGAACGAAAAGAAAAGGTGGGGGAGAGGGGGGGGGGGGGGGGTTTAGAGAAAACGAGAATGAAAGATTAGGGAAAATATAAATGTAAAATCCTTCATTAGTTGCTTATGACCACCATCGTAACCAGTACACACACACACACACACACACACACACACACACACACACACACACACACACCACACACACACACACACGCACACACACACACACACACACACACACACACACACACACAATCATCGAGGAGGATAATGGTGGTGATGCCATCCCCGGAGTTCTATTCTTGTCTGACTCTACCTGACAGGGCTGTACTTTTAGACTTCCTTTTTATCACACGCGCCCCGACGTCAGTCAGGCCCGAGAGATACAGACGCCTGCGGAGCTGGTCAGGAAATGCAAGCAACGCTCACAGAAGACGCAAACACCCTATCCTCCCATTCCTCCGCCCGCTGCTCTCTCTCTGTCTCCGTGTCTCTTCGGCATCCGTCTGTCGCTTCCCCTGTCACCACCCCCCCACTCCCCCTACCTTCTATCGTTTATTCTCGGTCTTCTTCTCTCCTTCCCCTCCTGTTCTCAGCCCCCCACCCAATGATTTATCCCCCCCCCCTCTCCTCGCGTCCCGCCCCACACACCTTGCAAACCTATCCATCCTCTAACGGTGGTTGTTCCAGCGACACCTAGCCGAGAAAGGACGGAGAGAGTAGATAAGAAAAAAAAAAAGAAGAAGAAAACATTCCGTTCTAAGTCTCTCTCTCTCTCTCTCTATCTCTCTCTCTCTCTCTCTCTCTCTCTCTCTCTCTCTCTCTCTCTCTCTCTCTCTCTCTTCCCATCATCTACCCACTCCCTTCCCCACCCACGTCCCCACTATTGTTGTGCAAAGATGCCCATGGCCTATATGCATTAAACGTTCGCATTCGCATGCGCATTCTCTCTCTGTGTCTCTGTCTCTCTTTTGTCTGTCTGTCTGTCTGTCTATCTGTCTGTCTCTCTCTGTCTCTGTCTCTGTCTCTGTCTCTCTCTCTCTCTCCTCATTCTCTCTCTCTCTCTCTCGATGTGTGTGTGTGTGTGTGTGTGTGTGTGTGTGTGGTGTGTGTGTGTGTGTGTGTGTGTGTGTGACTGATTCAGAAGACCTCTCACGGAGGATCCTAAAGATAGGCAGAAGGAAAAAACAACGTGGTGTTCTACTTTTCCCTCGGTCGCCTGTCTTTGTTGACTCCCGCAGATCTCGCCCCGGTCTACTACCTGCCTATCCCCCCTTCCCTTCGCTCCGATCCGTTACGTCAGCCGTGTTTGTGTCCCTGTCGATTGTCAACCATGTAGCTTCCCTCGCTCTCTCTAGTCGGTCTCCGCCGTCTCTGTGCGTTGGTCTGACAGTGACAGTTGTTGGTTAGTCTGTCTGTCGTCCGCCTGTTGTTTCTGTCTGTTCGCTGACAGTTGGTTAGTCTGTCTGTCTGTCGTCCGCCTGCTCGTTTCTGTCTGTTCGCTGACAGTGACAGTCAGATAGTCTGTCGGCTTGCTGACAGTGACAGTTTGTTTGCCTGTCTGTCTGTTGTCAGCCTGTTGTTTCTGTCTGTTTGCTGGCAGTTGGTTAGTCTGTCTGTCTGTCGTCAGCCTGTTGTTTCTGTCTGTTTGCTGACAGTTGGTTAGTCTGTCTGTCTGTCATCAGCCTGTTGTTTCTGTTTGCTGACAGTTGGTTAGTCTGTCTGTCTGTCATCAGCCTGTTGTTTCTGTGTCTGTTTGCTGACAGTTGGTTAGTCTATCTGTCTGTCATCAGCCTGTTGTTTCTGTCTGTTTGCTGACAGTTGGTTAGTCTGTCTGTCTGTCATCAGCCTGTTGTTTCTGTCTGTTTGCTGACAGTTTGGTTAGTCTGTCTGTCTGTCATCAGCCTGTTGTTTCTGTCTGTTTGCTGACAGTTGGGTAGTCTGTCTGTCTTTGTGTCTCTGTCCATTTATATCTCTTTTTTTTTTTTGCTTTCTTCTTTCTTTCTTTCTTTCTTTCTTTTCTTTCTTTCTTTCTTTCTTTCTTTGTTAATTTGTTTCTTCAGTTTTCCTGTTTCTGGATAAGAGAAGATGAGAAAAAGCCTAATCATCATCATCATCATCATCATCATCATCATCATCATAATCATCATGTCATCGTCATCGTCATCACCATCATTCCTTCCCCACGTTCTCTCTCTCTGTCTCTGTCAGTCTGTCTATCTGTCTGCCTGTCCGTCTGTCTGTCTGTCTCTGTCTCTGTCTCTCTCTCTCTCTGCTCTCTCTCGAAGTCTCCTCTCTCTCTCTCTCTCTCTCTCTATCTCTCTCTCTCTCTCTCTATCTCTGTCTCTCTCCTCGTTTCTGACAGCTGAGTATGCTTATCGGAGTCTCTGTGTGCAAAGCCATTTTCTTATTGCTCTCTCTCTCTCCTCTCTCTCTCTCTCTCTCTCTCTCTCTATCTCTCTCCTCTCTCTCTCTCTCTCTCATCTCTCTCTCTCTCTCCTTTTCTTTAAACTAAGCTTATTATTGTCTTGAACAAAAGCCAGTTATGTGCATCTGTACGAGAGAGCGCCGTGCAAGAGCCAGTGAAGAGTTTTCATATTTTCTTAATTTCATGTTCCCAGTTTTTACATCTTCAACCTCCTGCTGCCCCCCCCCCCCCCCCCCCCCCCTCCCCGCCCTCCTTAAGTTCAAAGTTCTGCCAAGTCATTACTATGAAGACAATTTAGTTGTTGGCCTGCGCTTGTTTTTCCCCCACTATAGATTGTTCGTCTTTGTATTTGTCTGACTTTATTCAAGTTTAAAAGGCTTTGCCAGTCTTGAATAAAAGTTACTCTGTGTTAGTTTCCTTATGGGAGCAAAGACTACCCCACTTATTACTGTTCATTGTTTGCTGTTCCCTGCCTCATTTCATTTCCAAAAACAAAAAAACTTTCAAAATTTCTTTTCATAGCTATCTTACATTCCCCTCTCTCACTCGTCATGCGGCACGAATTTTGTTTCTTAACCAATCGTTGAAATTGTAATGAATAATTAATCTTATCAGCCAATCTCCCCATCAAAACCATAGTTCAGTATGTTCCCAGAACCAGAACACACAAAATTTTCCAGAACCAAAAGTGGACACACCATGGATTTCGCTGATGCGTCATACCGCGAGAGGAATAGAACAGTATTCAGTGTTACAAAGAAGGAACAGTGTTACAAAGAAGGAAAAAGAATGTG
The DNA here is from genome assembly GCA_016801955.1 of Conus betulinus. Taxonomy (NCBI): domain Eukaryota; kingdom Metazoa; phylum Mollusca; class Gastropoda; order Neogastropoda; family Conidae; genus Conus; species Conus betulinus. The sequence continues at coordinate 11,079 of JADBJO010029025.1, read as the reverse complement.
CCGATTCCACAGATGAGGCCAATGCGACAGACTTCTTTCTGTAAATGTAACTTCATCACACGAAGAAAACCCTCTTGTTCTGTTTCTGTTTTAAGTTCCTCTCATCACACGAAGAAGAATTCGTTGTTCTGTTTCTGTTTTAAGTTCCCCATATCACACGACGAAAAAACGTGTTTTTTTCCCACCCTCATATTCCTGTTTTAAGTTCCTCTCATCACACGAAAAAACTGGGGTTTTTTTGTTGTTGTTGTTGTTGTTGTTGTGTGTGTGTGTGTGTGTGTGTGTGTGTGTGTGGTGTGTGTGTGTGCGCGCGTGTGTGTGTATGTGTGCGTGCGTGTGTGCGTGCGTGCGCGAGCGTGTGTGTGTGTGCGTGCGCGCGCGTGTGTGTGCGTGTGAGAGTGTTCGAGCGCGTGTTTAAGTTTCACTGCCAAGTGTTGATAGAGGCAACAGGCGTATTGGCACGCTGTGTGGCCTAGTCTGTTGTGACCGGGATCCCGTGAATGACATAATGATTGACGTGCTTTGACTTCAGTTACCATCCATAGGGATAGGCATGGAGACAGGAGGGGAAAAGAGAAAAGAGAGGATAGAAGGAGTCAAAACAAACAAAACAAACAAACAAACAAAAAACGAAGAGAGAGATGGATGTAGGAACCAGACTCGGAGCTGATCAGTCAAGCTGATCAGAACTGGCGGCGAGTTCGCCTCACTTTCGGAAAGTTCGGAGTTCGGATCTCCTGATCGCTTGACGGAAGCATTGGCAGGTGTTTTTTTTCTGTTTGTCTGATAGTTTTATTGTTATGATGGTGTCAGTGTATTGTTAGACACTTCTCCCTTCCCCCCCCCCCCCCCCCAACTCCTTCTATATCCCTCTCTTTACCTCTCTTTTTCTCTTCTGTCTCCCTCCTACCCACCACACACGCGTGCGGAAATTGCTTATGAACGCGCACGTGCATGCGCGCGCGCGCACACACACACACACACACACACACACACACACACACACACACAAATTCTCCTTCTCTGTTTGCCTGTCTGTCTGTATGTCTGCTTGTTTGCATCTCTCTCTCTCTCTCTTC
>JADBJO010029025.1:0-7500 GCA_016801955.1 Conus betulinus | reverse complement strand
CGATTCTGTCGGCAGCATCTGAGCTCCTGCAACGTTCAAAAATCAGGTCGAAACGCGTCGTGAGCCATATAGTCAGGTGAAGAACTACCTCATGATTTAAAGATATTTGATGGTAATCTTGTGAAGAAATAATCAAGCAATATTGTGCAAAGTTTAAGGAAAAAAGTAATTCACCACGTGTGCCATTTCTGTCACTTCTTTTAGAAGCGAGTCGCAGCAATCGCTGATCGCCGAACTGAGCCTTAAAATATCATCAGGGGAAGTAACTTAGTTATGAACAGCTGTAGTTGTTTCCCTCTAACTTTGTTGTGGAAAATCTAATGACCAAAAACATTGAACTTTTGTTACATGTTATCAGTTCATTTGAGCTTGGTGACATTGGAAAGAGATATTTTCCCCTCCACCTTTTAATGGTACGAATTGCGTGCCGATCCAATAGACTTTTTTTTTTTTCCTTTCCCATACATACCGCTAATGAAACTTGGAACTTGAAATCAGACAGAAACAGATTCAGTATTTCCTCTGCGTGGATGCATTTCGATGAGAGATGAGAGATGATGAGATGAGAGATGAGAACCAGTTCTTGTCATGCAGCTCAGGCAAGCGTTGTAACGTTTACACTACTTTTGTACATTTGTACTCGGAAATAATGTACTATGTGGCAATAACGTATCGTCACTTGCCTGTGACAAAGCCCACTCCTGTCTTCCTCTTCGTTTGCCTTTTCTGTTGGTCTGTCCGCTTCCTGGATTCATGATTTGTCTGTTTTAGTACTGTTTGTGTATGCTATATCAGTATCCTGTCTTACTCTACTTATCCTGTGTGTTTTTCATCAAAAAGCGTGTGTACATATCTTAGAAGCGAAGCAGTATCTTGAACAATTACGATGTTGTTTGTAAGTTATTGAATATTTTGCTAAAGCGCTGTTAAGCTTTGTTTTGGGGGGGGTGGGTGTAACTATCTTTATATACATGGTATTGTGCTATACTGAATTTATTTCTCCTGTCCTTTATATGTTTATGCCCTTTTATATTTATTAATGATTTTTTAAAATTATTTTGGGGGGGGCGGGTAAATGGTACCTATGGTCGGGTGTTAGGGTGCTTGCGGTAGTTAGTAAGGTTAGTTATGGGGTCCTGTTCATCTGTGTTGAGTGGGGGTTGGAAGCAAACAAAAAATGGGTTGAAAAAAACCAAAAGGCGAAACTTGGGTACGGGGGGGGGTGTTAATGGCTTCGAGGTAGCGTGGTTTTGTTTCCCTATGACCCCAGGCCGTGCCCCCCCATTTGGTGGTAAGGGTCAGCGTACTGGTTACCGAGCCGGACAGCGGGGGGGGGAACTAGCTGTTAGCTGGGTTTGAAGAAGTACTGGGAACAGTCCAGTCCCCCTGCTGTGAGAAGGAATAGCGGATGCAAGTTTAGGACTACGTGTGGGGGTGGGCGCACAAATAGATACGCACACGATCATCCCCACTATCCGAACGCCGTCCTTGTGAAATGTAGAAGGGGGGGTTACGGTTGGTCGCAATACTGCTGCCACCTCGCCCCCCCCCCCCCCCCCCTTCATCCCGTTCACTCAGGCTTTCTGGCAAAACAGTATCTGGTGTATATTTGAAGCGGTTGTTAGGCTTTAGGTCATAGATCTGTGTGCAAACAACGGAAAAATAATGGACCTAGCGCCGACAGTTTTTTCCAGGTTACAGTATGAACCGTCTCTACTCCCACTGGCGAAGTATGTCGGATCGGACACCGGACTTACAAACATGTTTTGGTGCTTAGACTTCCGGACAACCATTCTTACTATGTGGATCCCCCAGCCTACAAATTATTATTAGTATTATTTGGCTTGCCTTTTACCTAATTTCCGGTTGTTTGCCCCATGCTGCTACTATTTTGTTTTTTGTTCCTGTATCTGTGTTGAACAACAATAAACGCAAACAAAAATGTTTAAAAAAACGAAAACTTGTACGTTTCTTAAATGTCTTCGCAGAGCGGTGATTTTGTTTCCCATAGTGACACCCAGCACTGACACCCATGTTCTCTGTTGACCGACACGACTAGCGATAACGAGCTGGTGCTGTCAAAGGACTGGAACAGTCCAGTCCAAATGCTGTGAGAAGGATGCTGAGGCAAGGGAGGACTCAGGTCAACAAGGCGCACAAACTAGATACGCACAGTCATCCAAAATATCCGAAATGCCCCCGTCATTGTGAAAAGTGTTAGAAGACGATCCAACTGTTCGGTGCAAACTGCTGCCAACCCCCCCCCCCACCCCCCCCCCCCCCACCACCCCCCCCCCCCCCCCCCCCACCCCCCTTACTCTCTTTCAACTCACGCTTTTTCAAAACAGTTTGTATCGTAGTAACGAAGCGTCAAGGCTTTAGGTTATAATCTGTGTGGCAAACAACGGAAAAAGTAATATGGACAATAATAGCGCCGACAGTTTCAGACGACACGGAAGACAGCTTCTACAGCCCAGCTGGCGAAGGACAAGGTCTGATCGGGAACACAGGACTTCTTACAACGTTTTTCAAGACTTCCAGGGACAACCCGCGTTACAGCTCCCCACAGCCATAAAAAAAAAATACACCCGTCTCCACGAGCTCTAAGACAGCTGTACACTGTAACTGTAACTGTAGTAAACTTTTAAAGATAAGATAAGCTCCAGAATGGGAAAATATCTGTCAGCTGTCCACGGACGGGGTAAACGGTTAAGCCAGTTGGGTCAAAAGTCATGGCAGTCGTATTTCTCGTCTTTACATGAAGAGTAAAGACCTCTGGAAACAACTGATTTCTGAAGGAAAGGTAATGGACGCTTTAGACACGTTTTACTTTTTTTTTTTTTTTCAGCACTTTTAACTCCTGCAGACGAATCTCCTTCACATAATAGTTGGTACTTGGATAGTACTATCTGATAGTGTTACCTGATATGAAATATTTATAACTTTTTTTTGTATAATGTTACAGCACTCTCACATATCTGTGGCGAAAGGTGATTATGCCGTCGTTTTCTTTTGTTATGTACTACGGTATCATGTTTTTTTAAAAATTATTTGTGTGTTTTGTCGCTATTAAGTGTGTGTTATTCGAAGTTCGTGTGTGTAATACGTTATCCTTTAGATGTAAAAATATCAAACACCATATTCTTAAAAGAGACAACCAAAGATTGAAAAACACAAAGATCCCAGACGTCAAGACGGACGGACGTTCAGGGCGGAAAAGACGGATTTCGATAAAGTCCAGACGATTGTTGTGAATGGAACAGCTATCAGAGAGAATCGTACCGCGACTAGTAAAACTGCATCTTAGCGTGGTAAGGCAAGAAAACACGTTGGACAACTTTGCTCCAGTGATGTTGAATAAATACAGGTCCACAACTCCAAACGAAAATCTGCTCTCCACACACAGATCGCCTTTAATTTGCTTATGTGGCTGTTGAGGGAGGCGGGACTGGGAACAGGGACGGGCGGGGGTGGGGGTGGTTTCTTTAGGGATTTTTTGTGGTCCTGGTCTCCTTTTCATCCCCTCCCTCCCACCCCCCCCCCCCCCACTCTCCTCCTCCCCCCACCCCCCCCACCCCCTCTCCCCCCCCACCCTCTCCCCCCCCCCACCCCACCCCCCCCACCCCCCCCCCCCCACCCCCCCCTCCTTCCTCTCTCCACTTTTTCTGCTTTTTTGGTTGCTCCTCCCGCTCCATACCCCCACCCCCACCCCACCCCCCCCCCCCCCCCACTCTCGTGTTGCGCTCTACTCGCAACACATGGCTGCTGAGTGTATTATCCAGATCCGTGCTGCGACATGCGTGTATGAAACACAAACTCTTAGCCAAGGTCACTACTGTTCTGCCTTGTCTTATAATATGCTTTTCGCGGTGCGCTATCTTTCCACGGAAAAGCGTAATGTCTTTTTCATGTTCCCACAGTGATTCTGTTTATCAACTCTTTTCCCTATCCCCACCTCCGAAAAATCCTTTCAAAAGCTTGATACAATAAAATCGCTTGAATTCTCTCTCTCTCCTCTCTCTCTCTCTCTCTCTCTCTCCCTCTCTCTCGCTCTCTCTCTCTCTCTCTCTCTCTCTCTCTCTCGCCCGCTGGCTCGTTATCACGTCCCCTCCCCTCCCCCCCCCCCTCGAGCTCTCCCTCCCTCCTCTCTTTTTTCTGACTGTCTGTGTGTCTGTCTGTCTGTGTGTCTGTCTCTCCCCCGCCCCCCCCCCCCCCCTGTCTCTCTCTCTGTCTTTGATATCACCCAGCGTCTCTATCATCAAGTGGACCAGACTAGACTGGCCTAAGCAGTGCTGAAAGCCAAACGTTTATTGCTATCTCAGTCATATAACGCCTTTTCCTGTAGTTTGTGGCGATGGTGGAAATATTGTCTTTTTACTGTTGTGGGTTGGAAACAGCTAGTAGGGCTGATATTGCGCTGTGGTGAATCACAGGCTTAGACACTGCACTGTACCATGCCGTTGTACTGTACAGTATTGCAGGGAACTGTACTTCGCTGTGCTGTATTGCACTGTGCGTTGCCACTGCAATACCATACATCCTTATTGCGTGTAACGATACCTGATCTTCCTCACAGTCCTCTCCACGACCCCTACTACTCCCACTGCAGCCTGTACCACTCTCGTGTGGGAACCTGAGATGCAAATATTTGTGTATCACTCTTTTTCCATTCCCCCCCCCCCCCCTCTCTTTTGACAGTTTTGTTCAGCCCATACAGCACGTCTTGAAGTGTGTGTGTTGTGTGTGTGTGTGTGTTGTGTGTGTGTGTGTGTGTGAGAGAGAGAGAGTGAGTGTGTGTGTGTGTGTGTGTGTGTGTGTGTGTGTGTGTGTGTGTGTGTGGTGTGTGTGTGTGTGTGTGTGTGTGTGAGAGAGAGTGAGTGTGTGTGTGTGTGGTGTGTGTGTGTGTGTGTGTGTGTGTGTGTGTGTGTGTGAGAGAGAGAGAGTGAGTGTGTGTGTGTGTGTGTGTGTGTGTGTGTGTGTGTGTGTGTGTGTGTGTGTGTGTGTGTGAGAGAGTGAGTGTGTGTGTGTGTGTGTGTGTGTGTGTGTGTGTGTGTGTGTGTGTGTGTGTGTGTGTGTGTGTGAGAGAGAGAGTGAGTGTGTGTGTGTGTGTGTGTGTGTGTGTGTGTGTGTGTGTGTGTGTGTGTGAGAGAGAGTGAGTGTGTGTGTGTGTGTGTGTGTGTGTGGTGTGTGTGTGTGTGCGCGCGCGCGCGCGCTTGTGCTTACATTCGTGCGCTTAGAGTTGATTTCATCAAGAGTTTGCGCCTTACAAAATACTATTATTATCATTATTATCATCATCATTTTTATTAGCATGTTACAAAATCCGTTTTTTAACATATTAGGCCCCGTTAACATTAGACCAGTCCTCCATTGAATAAAAAGAGTTCCGGGGCTAAACAGGTTGTCTACAGTATGATTCCGTTCTTCACACTACCACTGGAGGACAAGAGTGTCTGCACAGATAAAAAAAAAAAAGCGCAGAAGAATCTGAAATGGGACAAATAGAAATCCCAGGTGAAACCGAGAAACAAACAGTACATGAAAGAAATCTCATATGAGGCAGGGAACAGTAAACAACAAACAAAAGTCAGGTGCCTCTTGCTCCCATGATGAAATAAGTACACGTCCATAACTCCATACAAATGCTGATTAGGACACCGAATCGCCCGGCTGATATGACAGCACAGAGCCCGCTCAGAACAAACAAGGAAACATCCCCCTAAAAAGGACGTTCCGAAGTGGCCTATATACCCCGTACTGGAGACATCGCCACAGCAACAACGACCGGAGAAAGGAACAAATACAAATTAACATTCACTCAAGACTGGCACAGCCTTTACGATCTTGAATATAATCACAAATGTGCACGGACGAACGGTTAACAATAACAGGTAACCTCGAATAGTTTGAAATAAGACAAAATCTTAAAAGAGGCAGAAAACGGTTAACAGTAAATAATAAACAAGTAGGGTAGCTCTTGGAGTTTGGGGCGTGTATTTATTCATCAAACAGCTTATAGTATGCTTGCAGCACGTGTATAGCACATATCCCCCCCAAGGTGAAATAAAGGGACGTTACTCCGACAAGGACAGTCCTGCTTGTGGACCCCCCTTCACCTAGCACAGACGAGGACCGAGAACACACAACAAGGACATATCCCAGGCAGGCAGCAATGCCTTCGTCTCCCAAGGCGAGACGATCAAAGGCACACAGCACCCGGCTGACGCTTCGGGTGGTACCCATGTATCTATCACACGTAAACAAATCCTTGTGTATGCTCCCATGTTGTCATAGCTTTTTTTTTTTTTTTTTTTGAATCACCTCTCGACTACATATGTGATAGGCGAAAGGGCAGCGCAAACAGCAGTCGTGTTGAGTTAGGTACCTGGAAATGATCTCAGTGGAGCAAACATGTATCGCGTCTGTTTTAATGCTGTTAGCACCACCATCACTGACACACTGGCAGTCAGAGTAAATAGCGGAAGAAAATCAAGGTGCCGCCACCGATCTCCTGTGACATTTAGGCAGAATCACTGGCACGGAAGTGGGACCCCCTTTCCCTTGCTCCCCATCCCCCCGGTCTCTCCACACACACCCCCCCTCCTCTTGTTCCCCCTCCCCCTCCCCCGTCCCTCTCTTCATCAGTTCTCTCTCTCCCTCTCATTCTCTCATTCCCCGGATATGAATAATGAAACTGCCTCCAACATTGTTGCCGATTTTTTTTTCTTTTTTTTTTTTTTGTTTTTTTTTGGTCTTTTTGTTCCTTTTTGGAACCGGTTACCTTTTCCATGGTCGCTGATGTCCTTAACAGCAACCTCTGTAGCACCACCACTGCAGAGGACGGTAGTACCGTGCTGACTCTGCAGACCGGGGTCCGGATGACCGGGTGGTCGTGGTGGTGATGGTGGTGGGGGTGTTAGGGAGATGAGGGAGAAGGGAAAGGGGTGCAACAGGAAGGGAGGGGGGAGGAAAGAAGGGGGGTGGGGTGGGGTGGGATGGGGGTGGATGGACGAGGACCTAGGAGTGGGATCCAAAGCCTGAAACGATCGGGCTCGTTGCTCCTCCATCAGTGGAGCTCATTGTCCGTGGAATGGAAGAGTTATCGGACATGAGGTGGAGGGGTGGGGGGTTGGTGGTGGGGGGATGGAACTACCGGTGATGGCGGCTGCCATCAATCAACATTTCAGTGGGGTGGGGGAGGGGACGGGGAGGAGGGGGGGGGGGGGGAGAGAGTTGCTGCTTTGGACTGTCTGGGTGGCATGTGATTCAGGGTGATCAAAAGATCCCTTTTCTTCAAGAACAAACAAATCCTCCCCACGAATCGACGACTCGGAAAGAGTAACGCGTCCTCATGAAACGACAAATAGGAGATTGATAGTCGTCATGAAACCCATCAGTTAAAAGAATCAGTTTCCATCAGTGAAGCCAGTTATCGAAAGATTAATTTTCAACCTGAGGCAACTATCAGAGAAGTAATTCGCACCATGACACGAATGATCA
>JADBJO010029024.1:15000-19481 GCA_016801955.1 Conus betulinus | reverse complement strand
GTGTCTTGAGTTGTGTGCTTGCTTTGCCTGCTGCTATTGCCAACAGGATGAAGTGGGACACCTTATTCAGGGGGGGGGGGAGATATCTAACAGGAGGAAAGTTAGTGATGGTAAAACATGTGTTTCCCCCCCGTGACCACTCAGCTCCCAACTACTAAACGGTAGCGGTTCGGCCCCATTGCTCGCTTGGTTGTCGCAGGGCATACACGTGACGTCATCTACTCCGCTATGGCCTCCAACGGCCTTTGGGACCATGGCGATCCAATGTGACCGTCATTTCTATCCGTTATGGCCTCCACGGCCGTTTGGCCCTATGGCCATCCATGTGACTTCATTTCTATCCGTTATGGCCTCCCACCGGCCGTTTGGTTCATGACCGTCCACGTAACCTCATTCGTCCGGTATGGGCCTCCACCGGCCATTTGGTCCTTGGCCATCCATGTTCTTAGCTTTCAAAGGGTGATTCCTACTATTTCCTGATATTCGTACATGTGTATATTTTTTCTCACTGCCAGAAGACCGGGTCACCGGCGAGTACAATACACTGCTTTACTTTTTTTTTTTTCTTCTACGCCAGTCCAGACACGCAGTCATCAACAATGGATTCTGGTGCGGTGAAATGCCGCCAAACGCGCCTCGCTTTAACACACAACTTCAGAAAACAAATCCCACATTTGATTGAGATGAACACCTGACCCCCCTTTTCTAAAACTTTTGCTTTAAAAAAAAAAAAAACTGGTCCCACGTGTCCCCGTGACTCCTAAAAGTAAATTTGTACATAGCATAAACGGTGGGTCACCACCCTTTACTTAACGGTTTTTTTTCTGTTTTCACACAATCAATGCTTTTATTAAGAATCTGAATTACAAACAATACTATGACATTTGAACTTTATGATGGACAGAAACCAAACTGTTCTACAAAGTGGGAACGAAAACTAAATTCTAAAAATCCCTTGGAAAAAAAAAAAAATGTATCCACATCCATAACACGCCATGAACAATATCAAACTCAAATGGTTTGTACAAATTTAGAACTGTTCTCATAGAATTACACTGGTACGAACATTATTCTCAATGATATGGGGATACAAATACGACGTCAACTGCACTTATTGTAATGAAGGAAAGAGTCAACCCTTGCCGACCATTGTGTTCTTTTGGGAATGCAACCATGTACAAACTTTCTGGAAAGCTGTTGAACATTTAGGGAATAAGAAAACGAAACTGCTGAAACATCTTCAATGCTCTAAGAGTCACTTTTATATTGTAAAATTCGGGGTGGATCCATCCATTATAAAAACAGTCAAAATCATATTTGACTTTATCAAAATGTTTTGCAAAAAATTATATCTGTTACAATTGTAAAATTTGAACAAAACTCGTGTGCCATGCGTTACGGATTCCAAAATTCCAGCAGTGAACAACTGATTTAAAAAGTCGGCATTACACAATGCCAGAGTGTTAATGATAATCAGACAAATCTTTGAAGCCTCATGGAACAACTATACACCAATGTTTCTTCAGTCAGATACATGATACCGGCGCCTACATGTACTATGCTGCTCGTTATAATAATGGTACATGTGTATCATATGCTATAGATCTATATATATATAGTATATATATCTATTACTATATATATATATTATATATATATATGTGTGTGTGTGTGTGTGTGTGTGGTGTGTGTGTGCGTGTGTGTGTGTGTGTGTGTGGTGTGTGTGTGTGTGGTTGTGTGGTGTTTATACCCTTAGTGCCTTCCCTCTGTGCCCCAGATGGACCGTGTTAAGTCTGAGATTAGCCATCCTCCTTGGGGAATAAGATCACACTTAATAATAATAAACACCACTAATAATAATAATAATAATACATAATAAACAACAGTATACAGATCAGCGTCAAGTACCTATCAAACCTAAGCAGACTGTCCGTCAGAATGCATTGCTTCTTTGCGTTGATCATTTTAGTGTGCGTGTTTCCCGTTCTTTGTCTCTCTTTAAAAACATGATGACAACTTTGACGCACTGGCGTCCTCTTTCTGCGCACTTGTAAGCCTAATATCATTTGACTAAACAAAAAAAATCTGATTACAACTTGATGTGAGAGATTTTTTAACAGGTCTTTTGATGTAATTGAAGAACTGCTATTGAGTTTAATTTTGCATTTCTAATCTTCTCACTTTGTGGGGGGTTTTTTTATTTTAAAATTTTTGTTTAATCAGTTTCTGTGTGTTTCGGCCCTGACATGGCTTTGGTGGTCGGCAGGGCGTAAAGCAACATGATTTGGATTTGATTTGATTTGATTTGACCCCCTATGGTCAAATGCAAATGGAACCAGGTAAGTGGTAAGGAGAAAGTCCAGACCACATAAAGCGGTGGGCAGTAAGCCGCACACTGGCAGACCTCAAAAACAAACAAAAGCGACACCGATCAACTCACTGCCGACCTGGCAGACCTCAAAAACAAACAAAAGCGACACCGATCAACTCACTGCGCCATGGCAGACCCTCAAAAACAAACAAAAGCGACACCAACTCAACTCGCACTGTCCGTCACTGGTCACAGACTACATAAAACACAAAAAAAAGACGACCCCAATCAAATCTAAATTGCCGCACTGGACCCAGACCTCTCAAAAACAAACACAACCAACGCGAATCCTAACTCAATGCGCGCCATTGCGACCTCAACTGCCGCAACGGGGCCACACCAATTCAAAAACAGCCACATAACAAACACAAGCAACACTCTCATTGCAAGCCTCGACCTGCCCCCGGCCAATACTGGCAGACACGCAAACAAACCAAATTACAAGCAAAGAAACCCACAGACCGCAAAATTTAAACAAAATAAACAAAACCGCAAACACAACATCACAAGCAAACCCACCTCAACTTCGTCTATGCCGCAACTGTGGCAGACCTCAAAAACAACACAGCAAACCACATCAACGTAACCGCCGCCACTGGCAGACCCTCAAAACAAACACAAAGCAAAACAAATCAAATCACCGCGCACGGCCACAGACATCAAAAACACACAACAAGCGACGCACCAATTCAACTCACCGCCGCATGGCCAGACCTCGAAAACAAACACAAGCGACAACAAGAACGCATGCCGCCGCACACGGGCAGACCGCCAAAAACAACACACAGCGACAAAAAGACCCTCAAAAGCACCCGCCGCAGGGCCCAAGAGCTCCGGTGTCGCCAAGACTACAACGCCCCAAACCACAAAAGCGACCCCTACTGTACCCCACCACCCCCCCACCTTGTGACGGTTATACCGCCGCAAGCCGCCAGTCCCCGACAAGGACGCGCAAACGTCAAGTACAGCAGCCGCTCCGTCATAAGAAACCGTGTCGACCTAACAGATTACACTCACGCCGCATGGAGACCGCAAAAAAAAATACAAAAGCAACACCAAGCAACTCCCCTTTTCCCTCTCACCGCCTTCCACCGCCAGTCCCATGACGGCTGGAGCATCCAAATTAACCTCTATAGTTATTTTCTTTTGTTTAGTATTATTGATTCAAGAAGCATTCCTGACTTCTGCAAGAGCCACCAAGCTTTAGTGTGTAAAGTTTTATTTTTTTTTCTTTTTTGTTCAGAGAGCATGCGATCCCCGCCTCCTGTTGACGAGGTCCCTTTTTTCCTCACTGGACCCCTGATTTGGCTTTCTTATGCATCTTGTTTTCTCTTTCCCCACGTTTTTTTTCGTTTACCTGTGTGCTTTTTCCTTTTTCCGCCCCTTCCTTTCGCATTTTCTCTTTCTCTCCTTACCCCCCTTCCGTTCCCTGTTTTTTCCGCTTTGTGCTTCTCTTTTTTTCCCCCCCCCTCGCAATCTTTGACCGAGGTTTGCGAGAGGAGTGAGGGGCGCAGCAGGTAGAGAGGAATGGGTTATTTGAGATCCTCTCGAGTATTACTGCAATCCGACCCATCACACACACACAAATCCACACAACACATCCACACCACACGCACTTGACATCGCATCGCACTACACCAGACGAACACACAGACACCCACCTCAACCACAACCGTCACAAGAGAGGATTCGTTTTTTCGAGACTGAGAGAGATGACGGGTGGGCCGGTCGGGCTCCTTATTGCCGTCTGGTCTTGGGGGGGAGAGAAAGAATGGAAGAAACGAAACGAGGGAATCCCTTAAAAGCTAAATGCAATTTTTCCAAAGCGAAACAAAAAAGTAGTCTAGGCTCTTTTGTACAGGCCAGGGAACATGTCACTTCCTCACGGCATCCCACTTCTTCTAATTGGCCTAAACCGCACCCGAGACCTGCTTCAGACGCCCATCAGCGACGGCCCTGTGCGCCCGCTGTCTCCCAATTGTTCCGCTCGCTTGAGTGGGCACCTGCAACGGCTGGGGCATTCTATACATTTCAGACTGTTTGTACAAACTATGTCACCCCAGTCGTCCCTGGCCGGGTTCCAGATCGTGTCATAGAATTTCCAATCCAT
>JADBJO010029024.1:0-5000 GCA_016801955.1 Conus betulinus | reverse complement strand
CCCCCCCCCCCCCCCCCCACACACACACACACACACATCCTACTCTCTCCGTCTTTTCTTGCGCCCCCCGAATTCGAGAAGATAAGTAGTAATACTCGTCTTCATTTTCGTTGTCCTGAGTGTTGTTGATCCTGCCTGAAGGCCTAAGAGTTCGAAACGTGTTTGTTTTGTCTTGCCATTCTTTTGCGCACGTTGCTTGACGGAGTTATTTTAAACACTTTTAAAGATTTATTCTGTGACTAGTTTAACCCTAAAACTAATCAACCGACAAATAAATACAGACAAGAAATCTTTCCTCCTCTTGATAAGCTTATCAGAGTGCTCTCCCTGCCCCTCATGACCTTAGCACTTCAAGGACTCATACAGTATGGATTTATGTTGGCCGTTGTTTGTGCGAGTTCAGGATCTATATGGTCTGCACGCTTGCAACACGTGTGTGCGTGTGTGTGTGTGAGTGCTCAATGCATATCGGTTGTGCCGCGTGCGAGAATATGTTTAGTGTGTGGTGTGTGTGTGTGTGTGTGTGTGTGTGTGTGTGTGTGTGGTGCACAGCGCGCGCGTGTTGTGTGCATGAGAGTGTAAATGAGAGAGGTGTGTGTGTGTGTGTGTGTGTGTGTGGTGTGTGTGTGCGCGCGCTGCAGGCTAAGCGCGACACCAGCAGACGTAGCGTTCGTGTTGGGTTTGCACTTCGTGACAGAGCATGGGTTGTACAGCTTTCTTCTTGGATCAGCGCAGTCGTCACAGATGTTTTGGGACTCACAAGGACATAAAGCAGTCCCGCACTCACGAGTGCCCGAGGTGCTTTTGCTTCCAGTGTAGATGCCTAGCTTATGTGCCCCGCATTCCCAGGCCGCCTGTGCACCGTCTTTGTCTTGGAAATGCTATCACAGCTGTTTTAGTCTCTTAACACACACCCCCCCCCCTCCACACACACACACACACACACACACACAACACACACCAATCCTCAACCCTTCTTCTTCGTGACCTTCTTCTCCTCGTGACATGAAATTCACACTAACTTGCTCTCTGGAACAATTATTCAACCAGCGGGACGGTTGTTTCAGGTGGGTGAGGTGGTCTTGGCCCACGTGACCCCCTATCAATGTCCATCCCAATCCTGTCAAGAGGCCACTGCTCACCCCCTCAACACCACCTCACCCCGCTATTCTCTCTCTCTCTCTCTCTCTCTCTCTCTCTCTCCTCTCTCCCTCGTCCCCATCTCTCCCCTCTCTCTCTCTCCCCCCTCTATATCCCCCATTCTCTCTCTCTCTCCCTCTCTCCCCCTCTCTCTCTCTCTCTCTCTCTCTCTTCACAGTTTGTTTCCTTTCTGAGATGGCACTAATCTCACGCCCATTACATCTCCCACCCGACTCTGAAGGACGAGGCAGGGGCGGGGGAGAGAATGGGGGAGTTGGGGGTGGGGGTGCGGATGGGGGTGGGGTGGGTGGGAGGGAGGAGGGGAGAATGACAGGAAGGCAGAAAGTGGGTGGGTGGGGGTGGTAAAGAAGGTAAAGCCGAGTCGGTATGTGTGCGTGCGTGCGTGCGTGCGTGCGTGTGTGGGTGTGTGTGTGTGTGTGTGTGTGTGTGTGGGTGTGGTGTAGTTGTGTGGTGTGTGTGTGGTGTGTGTGTGTGTGTGTGTGTGTGTGTGTGAGCGTGTGTGTGTGTGTGTGTGTGTGTGTGTGTGTGTGTGTGTGTGTGTGTGTGAATGTATGTGTCTGTCAGTCTGTCTGTCTTTCCTTCTTCTGTCTGTGGAAGCTGACGAGGAGGAGGAGGAGGAGGAGGAGAAGGAGGGAGGGCGAAGGGGGAGGATGATGAAGCGGGACAGCCCAGGCAAACAGTGTAGGGGGGCCTCTCGCCAAGTAAAGAGGCAGTCTCCCAGGAGCCTCCAAGGGAGATAAGAGAGCATCTCCCCCACCCCCCCCCACCCCGGACCCCTCCCTGATCTGTTTACCTCTTTACCTGCAGCACGCTATCTTTATTTACCTCGCCGGCTATAAGATACAAATGAGGGCTCCTTGGGCTTTTTCCCCCCCTTCCTCTCGTTTTTGCTGGGCGTGGGGGGTGTATGAGGAGGAGAGAGAGAGGCTAACCAGATACCACAGACACTGACAGAAAGTGGGGGGGGGGGGGGGGGGGGGGGGGGGGGGGGGAGGGCGAGGGGAGGGGAGGGGCAGGGGGGAAGAGGGAGAGGTATGTGGATTCCGCTTTAAAACAGGTCATGGCTGGACAAAATGCGCGCACGGGGGGATTTTTCTTTTTTTTTTCCCCCCGCTCCCGATTGACTTTTACCCCGCACAAACGAAGGTTTTGACGCTTCTTCTACTGCCACCGAGTCACCCTCCGTCAACATCCTCTTCACACCACCAACACGGCGAATCACCTGATACCACAGCCACAGACTGATTGCTGGCAGGCAGTTGATCGTCTCCAGTGTTGACAAATGCACCCGTAGGTGACAGCATGAAAACAAAAACGGCGGCTCTAACGATCACTTAATAGTAACACGATCTCCCCGTGACGGCAAGTTGCCAGAATCAAAATGAATTAATATGAGCTGAAGAGCCAACACAGACGGTGGTGGAGACTTGAGGC
Source organism: Conus betulinus (assembly GCA_016801955.1). NCBI lineage: Eukaryota > Metazoa > Mollusca > Gastropoda > Neogastropoda > Conidae > Conus > Conus betulinus. The sequence continues at coordinate 2,405 of JADBJO010029024.1, read as the reverse complement.
TACAAGACGCGGGGATTGTGAGGAGGATGCGAGAGGACCTCTCTGATACCGGAAATTGTGAGGAGAATATGAAAGGCCTCTCTGATACGGGGATTGTGAGGAAGATGTGAAAGGCCTCTCTGATACCGGAATTGTGAGGAGATATGAAAGGCCTCTCTGATACGGGGATTGTGAGGAAGATGTGAAAGGCCTCTCTGATACCGGAATTGTGAGGAGAATATGAAAGGCCTCTCTGATATGGGATTGTGAGGAAGATGTGAAAGGCCTCTCTGATACGGGGATGTAGGGATATGAAAGGCCTCTCTCATACGGGAATTTGTGGGGAGGATGTGAAAAAGACCTCTCTGATACCGGAGTTGTGAGGAGAAATATGAAAGGCCTCTCTGATACGGGGATTGTGAGGAAGATGTGAAAGGCCTCTCTGATACGGGGATTGTGAGGAGGATGAGAAAGGCCTCTCTGATACGGAGATTGTGAGGAGAATATGAAAGGCCTCTCTGATACGGGGATTGTGAGGAAGATGTGAAAGGCCTCTCTGATACGGGGATTGTAGGGATATGAAAAGGCCTCTCTCATACGGGAATTGTGGGGAGGATGTGAAAGACCTCTCTCACACGGGGATTGTGGGGAGGATGTGAAAGGCCTCTCTGCCATGGGGATTGTAAGGATGTGAAAACGCCTTTCTGATACGGGGATTGTGAGGAGGATGAGAAAGGCCTCTCTGATACGGGGATTGTGAGGAAGATGTGAAAGGCCTCTCTGATACGGGGATTGTGAGGAAGATGTGAAAGGCCTCTCTGATACGGGGACTGTGAGGAAGATGTGAAAGGCCCTCTCATAATGGGGATTGTATGGATATGAAAGGCCTCCTCATCTACGGGGATTGGTGAGGAGGAGGTCAAAGGCCTCTCTGACATGGGGATTGTGAGGATGTGAAACGCCTCTCTGATACGGGGATTGTGAGAAGGATTTAAGGCCTCTCTCATGCGGGGTTGTGGGATGTGAAAGGCCCTCTCTGATACGGGGAACTGTGAGGAGAATGTGAAAGGCCTCTCTGATACCGGAATTGTGAGAAGGATGTTAAAGGCCTCTCTCATGCGGGGATTGGGGGATGTTGGAAGGCCTCTCTGATACAGGAACTGTGAGGAGAATGTGAAAAGGCCTCTCTGATATGCGGGATTGGTGAGGAGGATGTGAAAGAAGACCTCTCTGATACGGGGATTGTTAGGAGAATGTCAAAGGCCTCTCTGATACGGGGATGTGAGGATGAGGTGAAAAGGCCCTCTCCGATACTCGGGATTGTGGGGAGAATGTGAAAGGCCTCTCTGACACGGGGATTGTAAGGAGGTCAAAGGCCTCTCTGACATGGGGATTGTGAGGATGTGAAAGGCCTCTCCCATACGGGGATTGTGAGAAGGATGTGAAAAGACCTCTCTCACACGGGATTTGTGGGGAGGACGTGAAAACACCTCTCCTCACACGGGGATTGTAGAGGATATGTGAAAAGACCTCTCTCACACGGGGATTGTGGGGACGTGAGACGCTCTCTCACACGGGATTGTAAGAAGGATGTGAAAGTGACTCTCTCACACAGGGGATTGTGGGGGAGGCTGAAAGACCTCCTCTCAACGGGGATTGTAAGAAGGATGTGAAAGTGCGTCTCTCACACGGGGATTGTGGGAAGGATGTGAAAAAAGACCTCTCTCACACGGGGATGTGGGGGAGGATGTGAAAGACCTCTCTCACCAGACGGGGATTGTAAGAAGGAATGTGAAAGACCTCTTCTCACAACGACCCGGGGACTTGTGGGGAGGATGTGAAAGACCTCTCTCACCCGGATTGTGAGAAGGAATGTGAAAGTGCTTCTCTCACACGGGGATTGTGGGGAGGATGTGAAAGGCCTCTGAGTAGGGTGAAAGGCCTCTCCTGATACTGATATTGTGAGGAGGAATGTTTAAATGCCTCTCTGATTACGGGGATTCTGAGAAGGCCGTAAAGCCTCCTCTGATATGGTGATTGTTGCGGAATAAAAGGCCTTTCCTTGATACGGGAATTGTGAAAGGACCTTAAAGCGTCTCTTATACTGGATGGGTGAGGAAGGAGGGACTGGAACAGGCCTCTCTGAATACGGGGAATTGTGCGGAGGATGTGGTAAGCCTTCTTGATTAAGGATTGTGAGAAGACGTGGAGGCCTTTCTCGTGGCCGGAAATTTTGTTCACCGTCTTGAAACAATAGCTTTGTGGGGCTGATTAGGCCACAGTGACAGGAAAAACGAACCCCCGCCTTCACCTCCCCATTCACCCACCCCCTGTCTATCTTGTGTGTGTTGTGTGGGTGGTGTGGTGTGTGTGTTGTGGGGGTGTGTTGGTTTGTGTGTGTGTGGTGTCCTCTCATCTCTCTCTCC
>JADBJO010029023.1:17500-19481 GCA_016801955.1 Conus betulinus | reverse complement strand
CGAGCAGTCAATAAAAAAAAAAAAAAAAAATCGTCATGGCGCTGCTGTCGAGTCACTTCGGTGGTGTTCAGCGGTGCTTGTTTTTATCCCACGTACCCAGGACACTACCACCTACTAGGTCTCCTACTGACGACAATGACCTTTTTTTTTTTTTTTTTGTAGCGGAGCCAGTCTGAGTGAGTGAGCTTCCCTCCGGAGAGTGTTCAACAACGGTCTCCACGAACAGGCTGATACCGGCGAACTCAACAAAAAAGGTGTAGACGTGGAGAGGATAGGAAACTGAAAATGGTTATCGCGATGAAAGGTGAGATATGAAGAGCCACTGGATTTCAGATTGACCCAAAATGTTGATCGAAGAGGATGAGGATAATGAAAAAATGATGCTATGGAGTACTTACTTATGATCTGAGACTGCACGACATATCTAAACTCTACACGTTTTTTTTTTTTTTTTACATTATGTATCCCGGTGTCGACCAGGCCCGAAGGACACAGACATCTGCTGTGTTGGTCAGAAAGTTTGTATCACACTACAAGAGACTCATCCATTAAGTGGATGGAACTCAACTGTGCGGCTTCACAGTTCCCATCTTAGTCCATGGCAAAACTCATCCTTCAGGACTGGTCAATGCAGTAAAAACCCACACTTCAGCAAGCTTATAGTCTCCGAAGCGGGAGACCATCTCCATGGGGAGGAAGCTCACTAACATATAACTCCTGGTCAGATACCAATATAACTCCTGGTCAGATACCAATATTTCGAAACCTGATTGTTTCTCTCAGTGACCGCGGAAAAGTGGTAATTTGACTGACTCCTCGTCTGCCTTTTCGGTTTTAAGAAGAATGCTATACCAGAAAAAGGCTGGTGGGCAATACCGTAGTATGTTTGTTGAGTTTTCAAAAAAAATAACGAAAGGTGCCACCTAAGAAGCAAAAGAAAATCATGAAAAAGCAAAAACAAGCTACATTTTCTTGTGAAAAGTAGAAAATATAAAAAAGATAACCTCTGAAGACACAAGTGCTGAGGGCCAGTTCTTGGAATGAATCCGCAATGGAGATGGTCTCCCTCTTTGGAGACTATAAGCTTGCTGAAGGTTCATTTTGAGAAGCATTTATCATTCCCCATTCACCCACTCAAGCACATACTGTCAGTTAGCAGAATCATCTACCACTGCAGATATGAAGGCTTATCACCCCTCTATTTTTACAATCTGAGACATAAGAGCAAGCTTTGTTTTTATTGTATATATATATATATATATATATATATATATATTATATATACATACATACATACATATACATACATACATATACAATGAAACAATAAATTCCAAGGATAGTACCGAACACCGTTCCAGCAACTTACAGAGCAGCTCAAGCACCCACTCAAGCACATACTGTCAGTTAGGCAGAATCATCTACCACTGCAGATATGAAGGCTTATCACCCCCCCTATTTCTACAATCTGAGACATAAGAGCAAGCTTAGGGTACATTCCAGGTATGTCTTTAGTTCCTCGGAAAAAAAGGAATAGTGACCCTTCCAAACTCAAGAGTTTGGGACTCTGTTGTGTTTGTGATCTTACAAGGATGACGAACATGAATATGGCACTCGCGAGCGCATTTTTCGAAGAATTTTAGTTTTGATCATTACGGACCTGAACAAACAGGAAACAGGGCACTTCAAGGGTTAAACTCTGGAAATAGGTACCAGAACATGAGACAAGGAATCTTGCATTTGGTGTGACTCGATCGATCAGGCAGACGTGTATGGCTCAGTCCTTTGCAAAGTGAAGAGAAAAAACATATAGACCAGTGTGATCTCCCTGACAAATGCCAAGTCTGATGCATGCAGTTCATGGTGATCCCAAACCGTGCCTGATCTCTATTAATTTACAATACCAACATTAGTACAGTGGAAACAATGGAAACCAACATCAACAAATTCGCAAGTAAACGGCTTGGTGTTCCATCTGGTC
>JADBJO010029023.1:10000-12500 GCA_016801955.1 Conus betulinus | reverse complement strand
TAGATAATGATAACACGGGAGCAGCCTTCACAAACCCTGGTTTCAAAATAGAAAAGCTTTTCTATCTTGGTAAATAGTTATCGATATCTAGTGCCGAACTAATTGCTATACTTAAGCCGTTAGATTTAATCCTAAATGTTCCAATAAATAATTTCCAAATTATGATAGGTGTTAATTATAAAGCAGCAATCCACTCGATTAAGTGTGCATGTTCTTTATTCGACTTGATATGGTATTATAAATCCATCATTTAATTAATCTTTTATCCAAGGCAGGCATTACTGTTACTTTTTGTTGGATCCCCTCTCATTGGTGGTATTGTACCCAACGATTGCGTAGATCAACTTGCAAGAAAAGCAGCTCAAAATGTCAATTACGCAATACCAATTAACATTCCATTAGATCTGAAAGAATGGTTCTTTTCAGTTATAAATTCAACATCAAGAGAAAAAGTCAAAACATCGCTGATCAACTCAGACATCCAATATTATCACAACTGTGTAAGTTTAATGATGGGTACAAGAGGAAAACGTACAAACAAGTCTCTTTCTTGTCTAGGGAGATTGAAAGCTTAATCCATACATTTTGTTTGAATGCATTGAAAACAAAATATGGTCATAACGCTAAATGTATGTGCAGGGACACCTTAAGTATCAGTCATTTACTAAGTCGATGCCCAAGAGCAAGTGAACTCTTTACAAATTCGGGTATTGATGGTTACACTGATGCATCAACTTCCTTACCTTTACCATGTATTTTAAACAGTTCTTGTGTTCTTAAATCAGTTTGCAAATGTTTATTAAGTTGTTCAACTGGCCTTTATCTTTCGATCTCATCTCTACTCAATTTCATTTGTTTTGATTAGATGGAAGAGGGAAAAAGGAGGGGGGGGGGGGGGGGGGGGGGGGGGGGGGGGGGGGGGGGGGGGGGGGGGGGGGGGGGGGGGGGGGGGGGGGTGGGGGGGGGGGGGGGGGGGTGGGGGGTGGGGGGGGGGGGGGGTGGGGGGGGGGGGGGGGGGGGGGGGGGGATATTCTATCATTTACGTATTAATACACTCAATCACTTACATACTTCATTCACCACACTTAAAACTGTCTGAATCACTGTAGTGGAAGGATATTAAACGACAACACACACACACACACACACACACACACACACACATACACACACTCATCTCTCTCTCTCTCTCTCTCTCTCTCTCTCTCTCTCTCTCTCTCTCTCTCTCTCTCTCTCTATATATATATATATATATATATATATATATATATATATATAGCGTGTGTGTGTGTGTGTGAGTGTGTGTGTGTGTGGTGTGTGTGTGTGTGTGTGTGTGTGTGTGTGTGTGTGCGTGTGTGTGTGTGTGTGTGTCTGTCTGTCTCTCCGTCCGTGGTCAAAATGTGCTCCACTCACTCCAGACAAAACTGCTGGGCGGATCTTTCGAACATTTGTAGGTATGTTCACTATGGGTCAAGGATGATGATCAATGTGTTATTTTACTGTTATAGCCGTTACTAACGGCTATAACGGCCCGTAACGGTTTTTCTTCTTTATGGAATATTTCAGAGAGTATTTGGCCGATCTTTCTGAAAATTTGTAGGTATGTTCATTATGGGTCACAGATGATGGCCGATGTTTACCAATGTAGCCATTACTAACGGCTATAACGGACTATACCGTTTTGTACCTCATTATGAGATATTTCATGCGTATTGAAGATAAACTGGGAGTAGGTTTATATGCTTTGCATCTTGTTTTACTACCCTTTGCTGGCTGCTTTAGGGGTGCTGTTGAAGGGTTTCCATAGATGTAATATGTTTTCTTTATTTGATATTTTTCAACTTTCTTCTTACCCCCACCCCCCCCACCCCACCACACACGCACTTACCCCCCCCCCCCCCCCCCCCCCCTTTTTGTGTTCAAATCGTTGACAGGCCATTACTATAATGATGGAAGAATTGATATCCTGGACTCGTTTGCTCCCACTATTTAGTTGTACAACATTCTATTATTTTGTTCAATCAGTGGGAGACAGCATCTCTTAGGAGATCCGAGTAAATGTTGTTCTGCGCTAATCTGAGCAATTCTTAGCCGCTGATATTGCTTGGGTTATTGAACAGCAGAGCTGACCACTCAGACTGTTCCATATCTTTTGATCTCCCTTGCATCCTTGAATGGATCCTGAGGCATAGGCTCAAAGATTGTCCCCTACACTTTATACTGTTTGGATAATGTTCTTAGTTTTTTCAGGAAGTTTTTTTTTTCCTCTCCACACTTTCGGTTTGTTTCATTTTACTATCCTTTGCTGGCTGCTTTGGGGGTGCTGTTTGAATTCTGTTTTGAACCCTTGGTGGTGAGAACACCACAGAATTATGGACTGTGGTGTGTCTCTCTCTCTTACACCAAGAGCACCGACACGGACAGCCGTATCTCCCTGATGAATCCGATCCAGCAGATGAAAGGCCTAGGAGCAGAAAATATTAGATCTGCCTTCAAGAGG
>JADBJO010029023.1:0-5000 GCA_016801955.1 Conus betulinus | reverse complement strand
GAGAATGATGGAATACACATCTCCCCAATCGTCCGCATCGACAACAGCAACGGTCCACGAAATACCATCGGGCAACAACTGCATTACACTCAGGTTTAATCACACCGAACATTTACCATGGGATAACCCGGACAATATCGCCAGTGAACAAGTAGAAGCTTATTCGCTGGCTGCCAAGACTTTTTAGCAACATTCTGCGTTTTGATTGGAGGACCGGCTAACGTCATCAACATGGCGGTGTTCTATAAACAAGGTCTTCAGGATCGGTGCAACCTCTGTCTGTTCATGTTGGCAATGGCTGATGGACTCTATTTGATCTCGTCGTTTCTCCTCAGTTCCCAGAACATTTCTTTACATCTCAGAGGGGAAGTGGTAAAATCTCCTGCCAGCGACTTCATGGCAAACCATAATCTGATTTTCTTACAGGGCTCTGCGTTTATTTCCTTCGCTTTGTCGGCTATCATCGCCTGTGAGAGATGCTACTGTGTCCTCAGACCCCTGAAGTACCAGACTCTGCTCAGCACCAGAACCATGGCTGGCATTATCGCTGGAATTTATTTGTGTGTGCTCAGTTTGTTTTTTAAGTAAAAAATAGAAATGAAATGGAAAATGGGGTAAGAGAGAGAGAGAGAGAGAGAGAGAGAGAGAGAGAGAGAGAGAGAGAGAGAGAGAGAGTTGGATGGAAGTTATCAATGGCATTTTCATTCACTTCAAAAAGGCCTCGAATACATCAACAATATAGATAACTTTGGCACACAAAATACTGATCAAAGTTCAACTTAGGACTGTGGCTAATCGCAATCGGATAAATCATACAAAAGTAAAATACATTTAAGAACCCTCTATTAATGGTTTATATATCATCCATTTTACACAAAAATCTGAATATTGAGAGATAAGTAAGGCATTGTGTTTTTCGATTTTGTATCGCCACTCTAGTTTCTTCAAAAATACAGTTGTTCGTGGATGGTTTCCATTCAGTTTGCAAGAATATATGTAATACTTTGCAAATAGTATAATGAAGTAAAGGACACTGTCCACAATAACGTTTTTATCAAATCCTAAAAGCACCAGCGATTCAGTCAGTCTTAAGTTCTCTGCATTGGCACATTTTTCTCTAATCAAATCTGTAAGTACATTCCAAAAGAATTTGACATAATTGCATTTCCAAAAGATATGGTCAATAGTATCTTATTTGTACCACAAAAACTGCATTTGTCATTGTTACGAACTCCAATTTCTTTTAAGATAACATTTGTACCTAAACATCTGTGCAATAACTTCAGCTGAAACCATTTTAGTTTAACATCGTTTATTTTGCTGGTATATAAAAAGCATGATTTCCAGTCATGATGTACCATCAGTTTTGAATCCCATTTTTCACAGCATTTTGGTCGAACATTATTTTCAAATAAGTATATCATAATAAAGCTTTGAACCTTTGTGAATAGCAAATACCTTTCTTCAAACAGCAAGTTGTATCAGTATGTTTATTATTCTTTACAGAAATACTACATTGTTTAATGTAGTCGATTATTGCAGATTTATACCCAGCAAAGGTGACAAAATCGACATTAATATTATATTTCTCTTTGAAACGCGTATAAGAAAGAAACTGACCTTTATCATCAAAGAAGTCCGCAAGACAATGTACATTCTTGTTACCAAGTTTTCTAGAGATAATGTATGAGTTTCCAACTGTATTCTATTATTATAGCAAACCGGTTCGGCTAAAATTTCAGCGGAATTTCTGGTATGCATTTGTAGTAGAAAATTTTATAGGCTTCAATGACGTCTGACCAAAACTGGTTATATTTCTTAAATCTGGAAACAAATTCTGGACCATATTTATTAATAAGTGGCCATTGAGGAAAATTAGCTAGTAGAATATGTTTCCACTTGTGGGTTGTTTTTTCAGTTTTACGAAACCACGACAGTTTTAAAGAAGTAACAAATGTTTTTAATTCAGGGATACCGATGCCTCCAAGTTTTACACCCCTATGCGCTGTTTTCCGGTTAATTTTGTCTGGCTTCTTACCCCAGACAAATTCATAACACATCTTTTGCAATGTTCGAAAAAATACATCAGGTGGATTTGGCAGAAGTAACCAAAGATGTGTCAGTTTTGAAAGTATGACAGATTTTAAAATTGCTATTCTACCAAGAGGCGTTAGTTGACGTTTAACCCATACTTGAACAGATGTTTTACATCTGCCAATTTGTCCGGATAATTTATGTTTACACAGTCTTTTAAATCATTAGTAAACCATATTCCTAATACACGAAATTTTTGTGGGTTCCAGTCCATTCCTAAATGGTTCATATATCTAACTTCAGAATTCTTCTTACTTCCTAACCAAATTGCACTTGTTTTGCTAGAATTTATGTGAAGACCTGAGACAGATCCAAACTTAAATAGAACATCTACGCAAGTTTCAAAAGATTTTCTATCACCTGCCAGCAAAAATTCTGTGTCATCCGCATATTGTGAAAGTTTATGTTCAACATGATTCATCATTATTCCCTGGATATCTGTATTTTCTCTTATCATTATAGCTAATATTTCTACACAGAGTATGAACAGATATGGGGATATAGGGTCTCCTTGTCTACAACCTCTTTTAATTTCAAACCAGTTTGAAACCTGACCATTTACAACAACACAAGATTTAATTCTTATATAGAATGTATCTATCCATCTGCAGATGTCTCTGAAAACCAAATTTTTTTAATACCTTCGACATAAAACCCCAATTAATCGAGTCAAAAGCTTTCTCAAAATCTATATTTAATAACAATCCAGGTAAATTATTTTGATCTAAGTAAGCTATTGTGTCATATATCAATCTTAAGTTATCACCAATGTATCTGTTTCTAATGAAACCCGTCTGGTCTTCATCAATAAGTCTTGGCAGAACATTTTTTATGCGATTTGCAACACATGATGATCCAATTTTATAGACTACATTTAAAAGTGAAAACTGGTCTCCAGTTTTTATATATTGTCTTGGCTTGTCCCCTTTGGGAATACATATAATAATCCCTTCTTTTTGCACACTAGACAATTCTCCTCTTTTGAAACTAGCATTCAACGCTCTAATAACAAATAATCCAATTTTTTTCCAAAACACTTTAAAGAACTCTGTCGAAAATCCATCAGAGCCTGGGCTTTTGTTATTTTTCATATTCTTAAGACATCAGTTGCTTCTTCAAGAGTAATTTCTCCCTCTAACTCGTTTGCTTCTGCTTCATTTAGACATGGTGTATCGTTTACTAAATCCATTATTTCACTATCTTCTACTTCGGATTCTGCGTAAAAGTAATCTATAAAAAATCTGAACTTCTAGAAGAATCTCTTTCTGGGTTTGTTAAAACATTATCTTGCTGATCCGTGATCCTAGACATATTTTTACTTACAAATGACGTTTCTCAAGATTACAAAAATAGTTGCTTACTTTCTCACCCTCAGCTATCCACCTAGCTCTTGATCGTAGCAAGACACCTTCCATTCGTTTTTCTCTAATATGTTTTAATTGTTCTTTTTTTGCTGCTATAGCTCTAATATCGTCCTCGCTTATAAACTTTGTTGTTTCTAATCTTCGAATGTCACATTCTAGTCGATTTTCCTCTTCCTGTATTTTCTTCTTTTTTTTCATTGTTGCAAATGAAATTGTCTTTGATCTTAATTTCATAAGAAGGAAATCAAGAAAAGTATCATCGGGAACAGAAAAACGTAGTTCTTCGTCAGGTACATCATTAATATTTGCATTCATCGCATATTCATCTATAACAGATCTATCTCAGAATTTATCTCATTTACATATAAGTTGTCTTTTAAAAGAGATGAATTAAATTTCCAAAAAGTTTATGTTTTGAGCTTTCATTAAATTTTAGTTTCAATAGTATACTCGAATGATCTGATCTATATCCACATTCAATATCCACATAATCTACAAATGTTACTACTTTGTCTGAAATCAGAAAGAAATCTAATCTAGCCTGTTGAAAAGGTTTGTCTTCTTCCATGTATACCGCAAACACTCTGGATTTAGTTCTCGCCATATATCACTTAATTCCAAATCTTCAATCATGTTTTCGAGCTCTTCCCTTGCCTTAGGGTTGTTAACATGTTTATAGTTATGATAATCTTTTGCTGGATCAAGGACTAAATTGAAATCTCCAGCTATTATAATATTCTCAATACCAAGCTCATAAATCTTTTGTTAGGTTGTTATAAAAACTCCGGATCATCTCTGTTTGTCCATAAATATTTACAAAAAGAAAGGTATTTTCCTGAATTTCAGTAAGTAGCATGATATAATTTCCCGAGTTATCTTTGATGACACGTTTGACTTTGAACTCAAAATTGTTATTAAACAATATTCCCACCCCCCTTGAATTGGACGTGTAATTTGAAAAATAACCCGCATATCCCCATTCAGCTAAAACGTATTTTTCAATCTTTTTCTTCAAAATGTGTATCTTGTAGGAAATAAATGGAATATTTCTTGTTTCTCAAGTAATGGAATACATCACGCCTCTTTTTTGAATCATTGAGGCCTTGACAATAAACTGAAAGAATAGATAAGCTATTATTCATTTTCGTATTTATCAATCAAATAAATTCAAGAACATCCAACCAACCAAATGAAGAAAGAGATGAAAAACATAAGCAAGCAAAAAAGGAATACAAGTGTTATAGACACTTAAAAGAAAGACACAAGTACTTAATCTAGTTGACAATCGCTATCGGGAGCAAAGGACAGGCAGCGTTTTCTTTACATACTACGAATACATTCATGCAATAATCACAGGTGATCTGGAGAAAAAAAAAAAAAAAAAAAAAAAAAAAAAAAAAAAAAAAAAAAAAAAACACACACACACACACAAAAAGAACAATTAAATGAAAAATTAAAACCAACATAAGCCATCTAGATAACACATTGCCCCGCAATATCGAGGGCGGGGTGAGCGTGGAGTAAGGTGACCACAAAAAAAAA
>JADBJO010029022.1:2500-5000 GCA_016801955.1 Conus betulinus | reverse complement strand
GTCATGGACAGGAAGGGAGGAGGAGCTTTTGACGTCTCATGAAGCTTTGAGCGACGCGACAACCCTCACCCCCCCACCCCCCACCACCACCACCACCGCCGCCCCACCTGCCCACCCCTCCCGCCTTGCCCCCATTTCTCAGCCTTCCCTCCCTCCCTCCCTTCCTTCCTTTACCCGCCTTCCTCCTCCCCCCTCCTCCCGCCACTTAACAACCCATCCCCATTCTTTTCACCCGCTTCCAGAATAAACCAGAATCAATACTAAAGCCTCGCTCGGGCAGCAAGGGGAGAGAGAGAGAGAGAGAGAGAGAGAGAAGCAGGAGCGGGAGAGTACGCAATCATGATATTTTAGAGCTCGGTGGTGGTCGTGGCCTTATCGACAGGGTGGCACGTGGCACTCGTGTGCTTGTTGTTACTTACACTGGCTGGCAAGGGGTTCAGCAGTCACAGGCATAGTAGTAGTTCCAGGTAAAAGAAAAACAAAAAAAACAACAATAACAACAACAAAACAAACAAACAAACAACAAACAAGCCAATGAAAGAGAGAGAGAGAGAGAGAGAGAGGAGAGGAGGAGAGTGGGGAGATGGGGAGGGGGGGGGGGGATGGTGAGGGGGGAGGGATTAGTGGAAGGAAGTATGAGAGAGATGAGAGAGAGAGTGATGGGGGGTGGTTGTTATTGGAATAGGAAGGGGTGGAGGAAGGGAGGAGGGTGCGAAAAAAAAAGAGGAGAGAGAGAAAAAACAGAGACAGAGAGAGAGAGACAGAGAGAGAGAGGAGAGAGAGAGAGAGAGAGAGAGAGAGAGAGAGAGTAAAGTTCCAGAACCCGTCAAACAACCGAGTAAAGAGAGAGACCGCTTGGTGCAGGTTACCCTGTCTTTCCCTGACATGTCTGTGTGTGTGTGTGTGTGTGTGCGCGAACTGCCATACACACGCGTGAGGGTCGCTGTGATCCTGGGCGTCTCGTGTCGAGGAAGACGAGCATGCATGGCCCAGTGCCCTTCTCGCCAATCACAGCTGGAGTTATCATCTGATTCGGGCCCCGATGACAGTTTCAGGTCAAACTTGGCGTACAACATTGATCGCTGGCTCCGGGAGTGCAGTTGTTCGGGAGGTCGTCCGTCCCCCGTTCAACATCGCCCTTTCGGCAAACGTCGCTTCTGTGTGTGTGTGTGTGTGTGTGTGTGGTGTGTGGAGAGAGAGAGAGAGAGAGAGAGAGAGAGCGAGAGAGAGTTTGTGTGTGCGAGCGCGCGTGCGTGCATGTGTGTGTGTGTGTGTGTGTAGAGAACCAACTGGATACTCTTGAGAGCCAGCCAACTAGCCAGCCAGCCAGCCAGCCAGAGGGAGAGGTTGCATGCCTTTGCACACGTACGCACGCACCCGCTTACAGACGCCCGCATATATACACTAGTTAATACGTTGTTTACGTGCATGGTCTGTATATTTAATGTTGAAACTTTTTTTCTTTTTGAGAGGGGGGAGTCGGGGTGGGGGGGGGGGGGGGGGGGGGGGGGGGGGGGGGGGGGGAGAGAGATACCAGTCCTTGTGAAGTGGAACGGTGTGTACACACATGATAATGGGCCGCATTATGATCATTCAGGGCCCATTGCCGGCAGTGCTGATCTTTGGCCTGAGCTTGTGGGCACAGGGAAAGGGCGTTTGGAGTGCCCCCCCAGTGGGAGGGAGGGGTGATAGAAAACATTTGCTATCAGAGGACTTTACTCTCTCTCTCTCTCTCTCTCTCTGTGTGTGTGTGTGTGGTGTGTGTTGTGTTCTGTGTGTGAGAGGTGGGTGTGTGAGAGATGTGTGGTGTATGAGTGATGTGTGCGTGGTGACGGTGTGTGTGTGTGTGTGTGTGTGTGTGTGTGTGTGTGTGTGTGTGTGAGGGGTTGGGTGTGTGTGTGTGTGTGCGTGTGTGTGTGTGTGTGTGTGTGTGAGTGCGCGCGCGCGCGCGCACGTTCGCGTGTGTGCTTGCCTGAGTGAACACCATCACAAAGACTCGTAGCCCATAGAGACAACATTTTGTCTTGTTTGTTTTGCACCTGAAGCAGATAACACAGGGAGACAAACCGAATTAAGAACCTGATCGTTTACATTTCCTCAGTGATTCTCGCCCACCTTCTGTCTGTTGTTATATTTATAGATATCAATACGTGTATATAACGCGCTGCGCGATTCGCCGAATTCTGTCTTCTTTCCTTCGATTGGTTGGAAGAGCCGACTGGAAATTCGACCGTTTGGCTGTAGTAAGCACCGGAGAGTTCGTTTGTTTGTTCGAGGAGTTAAGGTAGAGGGATTTTTGTCTTCTTTTTTTTCTCTTTGGTTTTGCTGTCTTGTATCCTGTATGTTGGAGCTCAGGTAGAACGTTTTTCTCTTCACGGTCGTTTGGGTATCTTATCGTGTTATGTTGTTTTCAGTGAGGTCGGAGAGGAGGAGGAGAGATTATTGCTGCTACTGCTGTGAGTGACTCGGGTGGGTTGTGTGCCTGCAGTGATTATAGCGT